>CABFVX010008556.1:0-19062 GCA_902151425.1 Timema shepardi | reverse complement strand
ATATATATATATATATATATATATATATATATATATATATTATAATTCGATAAACTAGCAATATCTCGTGCCTCGTTAAAACACTGTGCATGATAGGAATATAATAATCTAGTCTTATTGTTAGTGTGACGGGCAGTTATTCAAACGGAAAGGCTCGGTTCCAACTTTTTTAATTAGTTGTTTACTAACAATGTGAAAAGCCCACGCTCACTCTATCCGAATGGTGACTCTCTTCATATAAAATACAGCCTCATCATCTACCATCTAATGAAGACATGTGCGAAATAAAAGCGCGGTGAACAACGTAAACAAACAATCCATCCTCGCCACAACAATGTCTAATGCATTATTTATGGCGGGTATAATTTCAGATGCTAATATAAAAGTGTGCATTGTCTGACTTGAGATGTTGTTGTCTTTGTGTCATTGTTTCTAGCAAGGCATGGCACGACGTCTTCCTCCAACCTACTCAGGGTGTCCTGATTAACACATGCCTGCTAATGCAATTAGTTGGACTGGGAGGATCCCACCTCCGCGTACCGCCCATCCTTCTCTCTCTCTCTATCTTTCTAGCTCAGTGCTTTCCTCCCTTTCAAAGGGGATCTCATGATATCCCTGTGTTAAGACTGGTTCATATTAATGCCTGAGCGCAAGGTAGTGTACAAGTATTTCTCTTAGGGCGGTATTACAATATTGTCACTACTCCGCCCAACCCGTGGACGTGTCAGGGTGGCTTAGTAGGATGGGTAGGTAGCAGCAAATAATTATGGGGTTAGTTTTGATATTGTTTATTGAAACAGATTAATTACCACACGAGTTTATAAATGTGATGTAGGTCTTAGAACAGTTTGAAAGAGTTTAGTGGAAGGTTCTAGTTTTACCAATATATCTACTCAGCAGAGCCTTTTTCGGTTGTTTTATAATTCCTCCTCCGCACTGAACAGAGACACAAGTTGTAGGATATTCTCCTCACAAGATATTGTAACTCAGTAGCGGAGTATGAAAATAACTTCGAAACAGCCCCTTAACAACTGGTGTCCTTCCCCAAACCCCTCACCTGAAAAAGTCTGAAATTCACTGTTATATACCAAAAAAGGAGGGGTTTTTCTCCTGAGATACTGTTTATGTCACTTATATGTTATGCTAATTGGCAAAACAATCTCTGTTTTTAAAAACATGACCTGGTATGCATGTGTAACTGTTGATTTATAACAATTGATGGTAGTATTTCTCAGGCTTACGTCATACTTGCATGCTCTAAATTACCAAAGGCTGCAAGCTACAACAATATTATATTTATCTTATAAAATATATAATAAAAGATTTGACAACTTTATAAAATATGTGCTAATGCATTACATTTTCATCAAATCTTGTACAATATACGTGATTACAAAAATGAACGCCAATTATGCCAAAAATATTTATGAATAGACTATAAAATATTTAAAAATCTGGTCACTAAAGCTACTTTGCTAATTAAAAGAAATTACACTATATATAAAAATATTACATTTAAAAAACTGATTTGCACGTTTTGATCAAACTTTCATATTTCTCCAATTTATTTTATAAATCTCTTGAGAACGATCTACGAGGTAACCTAAATATATTATAAAAAATATGTAAAACATATTATTCTATAGAGGATCATTGATAGATCGTCAACGTTACATTATATTTATTTGATCAGATACATTTTATAAAATAAATGTCGCAGTGTAATACTTCCATTAGGGACGTTGCATATCTGGGACGTAACAGTAAGTCATTAGGGACGTTGCCTACCTGGGACGTAACAGTAAGTCATTAGGGACGTTGCCTACCTGTGACGTAGCAGTAAGTCATTAGGGACGTTGCCTACCTGTGACGTAGCAGTAAGTCATTAGGGACGTTGCCTACTTGGGACGTAACAGTAAGTCATTAGGGACGTTGCCTACCTGTGACGTAGCAGTAAGTCGTTAGGGACGTTGCCTACCTGTGACGTAGCAGTAAGTCATTAGGGACGTTGCCTATCTGGGACGTAACAGTAAGTAAAGATATAATTTATAAATGTTAATATATTTTAATATTTTTTGTAGCTCTTTCAAGATATAAGAGAAACTAAAACATAACCATACATTCTTAAATAAATATAAATTTAGTCTTAGAATGTCACTATATATACTATATATAATATAATGTAATAATATATATATATACTTTGATCTTGTAGTAGTTATTTTGTAAACTTTTTTTTGTAAAAAATTGTCTACAGCTCAGTCTATTTGATTTATTCACTAAAATAGCCTGGAGGAATCTTTTTGTCAGAATATAGATTTAAAACGTATGTGAAAGCATAATATGTATATCTAGAAAATAAAAACAAAAACACATTTACACATGGACAATGGTTACTTTCTATGAGTTTAATACAGCCTTCTCTTGATATAGTATTAAGATGTTTTTTATCCAACCTTACCACCAAGTTAAAACACCAACCTAAAGTTCAATCAAAAATAAAACTTGAAATCCAAAGAGAAATCTGGATACTGTGGCAAGTGAAAGAACATGACACATCATTCTTAACACGAGTTAATTACAATTTTTGACTGGAGAGTGAGGTCCACTATTCACACAACTATCAGGACTAGTGAACACTTGTAAATTATTCAATATAAATTATTATTATTATTATTATTAGCACCGCGTCTTACTACCCGTTCGGGTTATACGCACTTACGCTAATGTGTAATGGTAGGGTGATTGTGAGATGAAATGGAGGACCTACAGTTTAACGTGGAATCCGAACCACGGTGGAGGCCTGGCATTCCCCACATTCACCGGATGTCTTGTCAGAGGTGAAGGAAGGGTTTGGTAATCAGATAAATCTGTGCCGGGACCAAGGATTGAACCCCGGCCGCCAGCACGGAAGTCCGACACCTTACCCCTAGACCGCCAGGTCACCTTCGATTCAAATGGTTTATTAGGTAGTTAACACCTTGGATATCGCCGTGTCATTTCATTCGTGACTGATAACGTGTCTAAGAACGTGTTCCCGAGTCACATGCTAGGTCCTCCGGTCCGGGTTGTGTCTCAATATGTCGTGGTTTGGAAACCAGCCCATATAAGACCTAAATAATTTGCTATGCTATGTATGATGTTATGTATAAACCGGTCTCTAAAGTACCAAACCAAATCGCTGTAGTGAGTGTATGACTCGTTCAAAACGAAAGTAGAGCACACGCGAACTACTCTGACGATATTCAGTCACTCCGTGATAAAGTGCCGGTGCCTAACTGGAAGCTAGTATGTTTGCGTGAATGATCGTACTCTCTTAAAAAAAGAAACATGGAGCGATTTATCACAATGTGAGATCACAAACATGTCAGAGAAACACTAGGCCTAACTGATACAGAGAACAGTAGGGAACTAAACCCTGAGAACATTTGGCCGCCAACCATATTTCTGGAGCCACTGCTTTAGATGTTATTTGTTACCTAATCCTTGAACCAGGGGTAAAAATATGTTTCAAATCTGCAATTAATTAACTGTACATTTGTTGAGCACAAATAAAATATTAGCATAGACTTACAAACTAGCTTAATTTAGGTCGTTAAGTTAAATAATACACCTAGTGTGTAGATGAAAAGAAATTTAGGGTGTTCGAGAACAGGGGGCTTAGGGAGAAGTTCACTTCAAAATGGGGTGAAAATACTGGGGAGTGGAGGAGATTACATAATGATTAGTTGCATACTATACTCTAATCACAAGGCATTGTTAGGATAGTTAAATCTCGCAGATAACGGTGGTAGGACATGCGGCGCGGATCGAAGAATCTAAAAGTTTGTTCAGGTTATTGACTGGGAAAATACCGTTGGGAATACCTAGATGCAGATCAGAGAATAACATTAAAATAGACCTGATAGAGATAGGCCTACATATTTATTTTATTTTAGCATCAAGCACATTTAAAACAAAATTATAGTCTATTTTACCACCATTAATAGATTTTAGCACTCTTCGGGTTATTATTGTGTGTACTAATTAGACTATTTTGTTGGGTGTGAGAGAGGTTGAAATTAGATGGAACATAGCAAACTTCTTGTGAATAAAGAATTGAAAAACGGTTTAGAAAAATCCGCCTTATGTAAACCCTACCGGAAATCAAATTCCGACCTCCACGTCACCGGCAGTCCAGTTTATTACCAGAGTGACGCCTTTGATCAGAAGTTCTCAGCCCTTTCCAAATCGCGGACCCCCTGAAGTGAATGATGGATCACAGTAGTCCCTTAACAACCCCCTCTCATACTAGGGAAAATGATATCAAAGCCTTGACCACATCTCTAGTATTCTAAGTAACCAATTTAATATTATTGAAACAAAAAATATGTTTAGTTTGAGAGAAATGAAAAAATACACGCATGTTTTTATCAAATTTAGAATAGCGAATATTTTTATAGGCTATGACGTGAAAATACAAATAAAAACAACTTAAATCTAGATTGGTTTCGTGGACTCCCAAAGGACTCTTCGTGGACCCCAGGTTGATAACCTCTGCCTTAGTTCATTCGATCACCGCAGCAGGTCTCATTGATAATACCAGATAAAGATTTGGGTGACAATAACCTTTCTGTTTATGCCTCTTTTAACAACACAAGTATCCCGTTTCGGTGGACGAACGGTCTAAGGTGTTACTATCACGTTGGACTGGCCTTGTGATGACGGAGAGTTTGGGGTTAGAATTTCGTTTAAGTTTACTGAATATGGTTTTTACAAAAATAGTTTCCCACGCTCCCTCCACGCAAATGCAGGTAGATTACTAAGAGAATAGTTCCTACATCACCCCTGCACCATTAGAGTAAACATGTGTATAGCCTGAACAGGTGGTAAAGAAGACGCGAACACCACAAGTAAAAAACAGATTCAGATAATATTATTTATCTTATGGATATATGAATCAGAATTTGAAGCACTTTGAGCTTACATCCTCTTGTGTACTTGTTTGAATAAAGATTAAATCAAAGTAAGTGAGTTCGGGAAGTTCATATGTTAATACCTGGTGTACTGGATATAGCCAGTGTGAACCAGGCCTAGCTCTCCAGCCCTCTTGTCAAGTCCTAGTGTACTGGATAGAGCCAGTGTGAACCCGGCCTAGCTCTCCGACCCTCTTGTCAAGTCCTAGTGTACTGGATATAGCCAGTGTGAACCAGGCATAGCTCTCCAACCCTTTAGTCCAATCCTAGTGTACTGGTTCAAGTCAGTGTGAGCCCGGCCTAGCTCTCCGACCCTATTGTCAAGTCCTAGTGTACTGGATAGAGCCAGTGTGAACCCGGACTAACTCTCCGACCCTCTTGTCAAGTCCTAGTGTACTAGATAGAGCCAGTGTGAACTCGGCCTAGCTCTCCGACTCTATTGTCAAGTCCCAATGTACTGGATAGAGCCAGTGTGAACCCAGCCTAGCTCTCCGACCCTCTTGTCAAGTTCTAGTGTACTTGATAGAGCCAGTGTGAACCCGGCCTAGCTCTCCGACCCTTTTGTCAAATCCTAGTGTACTGGTTCAAGTCAGTGTGAGCCCAGCCTAGTTCTCAAACCCTCTTGTCAAATCCTAGTGTACTGGATAGAGCCAGTGTGAACCTAGCCTAGCTCTCCGACCCTCTTGTCAAGTCCTAGTGTACTGGATAGAGCCAGTGTGAACCTGGCCTAGCTCTCCGACCCTCTAGTCAAGTCCTGGTGTACTAGATAGAGCCAGTGTGAACTCGGCCTAGCTCTCCGACTCTCTTGTCAAGTCCCAATGTACTGGATAGAGCCAGGGTGAACCAGGCCTAGTTCTCCAACCTTCTTGTCAAGTCCTAGTGTACTGTGTAGAGCCAGTGTGAACCCGGCCTAGTTCTCCAGCCCTCTTCTCAAGTCCTAGTGTACTGGATAGAGCCAGTGTGAACCCGGCCTAGCTCTCCGACCCTCTTGTCAAGTCCCAGTGTACTGATTCAAGTCAATGCGAGCCCGGCCTAGCTCTCCGACCCTATTGTCAAGTCCTAGTGTACTGGATAGAGCCAGTGTGAACCCGGCCTAGCTCTCCGACCCTCTTGTCAAGTCCTAGTGTACTAGATAGAGCCAGTGTGAACTCGGCCTAGCTCTCCGACTCTCTTGTCAAGTCCCAATGTACTGAATAGAGCCAGTGTGAACCAGGCCTAGTTCTCCAGCCCTCTTGTCAAGTCCTAGTGTACTGGATAGAGCCAGTGTGAACCCGGCCTAGCTCTCCGACCCTCTTGTCAAGTCCTAGTGTACTGGATAGAGCCAGTGTGAACCCGGCCTAGCTCTCCGACCCTCTTGTCAAGTCCTAGTGTACTAGATAGAGCCAGTGTGAACTCGGCCTAGCTCTCCGACTCTCTTGTCAAGTCCCAATGTACTGAATAAAGCCAGTGTGAACCAGGCCTAGTTCTCCAATCCTCTTGTCAAGTCCTAGTGTACTGGATAGAGCCAGTGTGAACCCGACCTAGCTCTCCGACCCTCTTGTCAAGCCCTAGTGTACTGGATAGAGCCAGTGTGAACCCGGCCTAGCTCTCCGACCCTCTTGTCAAGTCCTAGTGTAATGTGTAGAGCCAATGTGAACCCGGCAAATCTCTCCGACCCTCTTGGTTCTTCACGCTCCAAGTGAGATATTCACTTTGAAATACCGGCTTCCCCGTCAAGGACGGTAAATAACTGGTTCATTTGACACTAAACAAAACTGTTTTAAATCTGACACGTTATTAAGTATTCTTATGAGCAAGTCTTCGAATGGAACGAAACAACGTGCCAAACATATATAAAAAATCAAGCTTATTTTAACAAAACAATCCAGAAAGTGTTGGTTCATAAATAAATAATGTTGTCTTTCTACGCTCCAGTGGCGGCCGTCCTAACTTTGTTTAATAGCTTTTTGGTGGCACTATGTTGGTTTGAAAGTGGCTCACCTCACCTAAATGTTATAAAATAAACCACAACCAGGGTTCATAACGTTAATGTACCACTTTGCCACGAGATAAACTTCATGAGAATACTTCTTCTAGCCTCGCTAGGAGTAGATAATAATAATAATAATATTTAGCACCGCGTCTTACTACCCGTTCAGGTTATACGCTTTAAGTACTAATTACTCTAATGGATTAGGTATTGGAAAGGTTGAATTAGAGGAAGTGAGCCCGCATTTGCGTGGAGGGAGAGTGGAAAACCATTTAGGAAAAACCACCCTCAGTTCACCCGACCGAGATTCGAACCTCGATCTCCCCGTCCTCAGCAGTCGAGCTCTACACGACAAGCGCGTTAGCACACTACGCCACCGAGGCGCTAGGAGTAGAACCCAAGACAGTAACATACCACAGCATGGAGTATTGGTTTTATAAAAAAAAGTCTAGACGAAGTAGAAACAAAATTTGAGTAAGAAACACGAGACATAAAATGCAAAACTACCCTTTGAGCAGAACTACACAAACCAACGTGAAGGCTGGTTCAGATTGCTTTGGTGTTGAGGCTTTTTTAATCTTCTTCACGTTCTCTTTTCAAGGAAACAATAACTTACAATTCTACCTTCCTCATATCTAACGATAATACAGACTGTTAGTTAAGACGTAGAGTAAAAAAAAACAACCAAAAATATAGTAAATTCCATGCACATGGTGCATCTCTTATAACATGTTTAAACTAACCGTTAAAACCCAGCAACAAACAAATCTGAGCATAACAGCTTTGAGAGAGGTTGAGAAACCACATCGGGGTAAAACAGTATTACATTCCACAGGTCGGGAGTGTTGTTCGGCATCTAGAGTCTGAGTAAGGTGCTCTAGCCTCTAGACTAATTATTATCTCTGCAGTTTTAACACATCGAGTCAAATGTCCCAGATTACTTTTCCCAAAATAGAAACTACGCCTACAGTCACCAGGAATTGATTAATTAGGCCTAAGTTACGTTGTGAATGGTTCCTCAACCTCATACTCACTATCACTGTAATCTCTTCGGGACACAGAAAAGATGTAGGTTAGTACATTCGGGCGTCCCCTGGTCACCGGTACATCAGTATTGGTTTATAATTCCACTAATGGGCCACGAATGGTGTAGCCCAGATATGTATATATATAGTTTGATGTAAGTTTCAGGCACAGCGTTGCCCCATGGTCCCTCTCTAACTTTAATGTGATTTTTCTCAAAAGGTATGGGGAAAAGGGATTTTCATAAAGAGTGTTTTCGACTTAAATTCACCCACCTAATCATATGGTACCCGAATATGCGAATTACAACTCACCCTGTATATACATGGATATAACATTACACAGCTTACAGGAGCTTGAGAACTGTAAGAAATAAAGCCACAGGGAAACATGGATATAACATTACACAGCTTACAGGAGCTTGAGAACTGTAAGAAATAAAACCACAGGGAGACATGGATATAACATTACACAGCTTACAGGAGCTTGAGAAATGTAAGAAATAAAACCACAGGGAAACATGGATATAACATTACACAGCTTACAGGAGCTTGAGAACTGTAAGAAATAAAACCACAGGGAAACATGGATATAACATTACAAAGCTTACATGAGCTTGAGAAATGTAAGAAATAAAACCACAGGGAAACATGGATATAACATTACACAGTTTACAGGAGCTTGAGAACTGTAAGAAATAAAGCCACAGGGAAATATTGATATAACATAAACACACATCACATAGAGCTAAAGCAATCATAATATATTTTCCAATCGTCAGAAGTAGCTTTGTCAACAGAAACGTATTAGTTTGTCTTGTAATAATAAACAAGTGAACAGACACACGCATTGTCTACTTACATAGCGTCGTGTGACTTGAATTATAAATGAATGTTTATATTTTCCTTTTAGGAGAACTCACCCCATCATGACTGCAGCCATCTCGTCAAGATGTTAACTGGACATTGCTGCAGCGAGACAAGCCATTCCCTACTCATGCCAACATTTCATCATGTACAGCTAGAGGAGGTCCGGGCTCGTACCCCTGTCGGGTGTAGTCAGGTGTTTTCCTTAAATGCTTATTGACTCTTCCTCCGCGCAAATTTGGGTACACTTCCTATACATTATTCCTTCTCTAACATTACCGTGTTAGTTTATACGCTTACAACCCAAAAGGTTAGAAATACGTGGTTCTAAAACGATTATATAAGTGTAGATATGTGTGCACAGGATAGTTTAGGTTATAAGTACCAAAACGGGGTGGGGGATGAAGGGGGAGGCGGGGGGTTTTAGTTATGATTTTAATCATGGCCGTCTTTAGTAACAGGATGGAATATTAAGGTTTGGCACAAGGTCCTAGTCAAACAGCCACGTACTCAGAGGCTATTATTGTTTGTTAATTTAGTTTGTTTTGCTGTCCAAAACTTTTATTTCTCATGTTATTCATGCCTTTGATTTGATAATTTCAGTTGTAATCTGCGTGTCTCGGATTATCTACTTCTACTATATAAAGTCCATTCACCGTAGGAATTGTTTTCTGAAAGGCCTTTTTCCCTACCAGAAATCTAATATATAGTAGGATATTGGTAGGAAAAAAGACCTTTCAGAGAGTAATTCCTACCATGAATAGAGTTTACACGGTATGGTTGGATAATAACGTTATTACAGCTACGTAAAATGCCAAGAAAATGTGTTACCAGCTGTAATAGCAATTTTCTTAACACACATTTGGGTTATGCTTAAGTACTATTTACTATAATGGGTTAGGAATTGGGAAGGTTGAATATCTAGTAAGTGAACCTGCATTTACATAGATGTAGAGTGGAAAACCATTTAGGAAAAGCCACCCCCAGCTGACCCGAGTTAGATTCGAACCTCGATCTCCCCTTCCTCGGCATTCTAACTTAAACACGAAACTAGCACGCTATCTAACTACGTAACTGAGGCTGGTAAAATACCTAGTTACAATAAGTCTTAGGATAAGGTTAATTTTCCTCTTGTTAAACAAAATATTATTAAAATATTTCAACAAACTGATTGATAATTTTATCTGAATCTGTGGTGAGCTTAAATTATTAGGAAGTATTTTCTATACTGAATCTAAGCGATACATTTTTATGAAAATAAAAACTGTCGTGTGCGAGAAATCAGCAGCGATCGTCTATTTTTAAATCCAGGGGCAGTTTCTAAAATATTACCTTCTTTGACTCTTTATTAGCTTGGTTGTAAAAATAAAAAACTATCAACACAATCAATGACATGAATAATAGTATTGTAGTTTTAATATAGTTGATTAAATGTGTTCTTAATTACTTTTACGTAGATTTTTTGACAATAGACTATAAACTGTGATTCTCAAACTCCACGTCACACCAATTTGCGCATGTTTTATCAAATAAACTTGATTTCCACATGTAATTTGATAAACACTTAATTTGAAACGTATTATACAAACCAATACCCCAATATGGTTATTATAACTAACTGTTTACAAAATGATGTTGAAATATAATCATTACAGTCTTTAAACTTTAAAGGGTGACCTGGCGGTCTAGGGGTAAGGTGTCAGACTTATATGCTGGCAGCCGGGGTTCAATCCTCGGTCCCGGCACAGATTCATCTGATTACCAAACCCTTACTTCACCTCTGACAAGACATCTTGTGAATGTGGGGAATGCCAGGCCTCCACCGTGGTTCGGATTCCACGTTAAACTGTAGGTCCTCCATTTCATCTCACAATCACCCTACCATTACACATTAGTATAAGTGCGTATAACCCGAACGGGTAGTAAGACGCGGCGCTATTAATAATAATAATAATAATAATAATAATAATAATAATAATACTAATTTAAACTTTAAAGCAAGGAGATATTAACGAGACCAAATATGTGTTAAAATAACTCGAATCTAGTTATTTTCTTTAATTATATCAACATCTGAAAATGTACGTATAAACACTTCCAAATGGTTACATAAACTATACACATTGTAGTAAAAATTACTGCCCGGAAAAGAAGAGAAAATTAAGTTTCAAAATGATGTATCGATTGATAGTTGGTAATAAAATCTAGGCACCTATATAGTTTTGTATTTATATAATATTTTATTTTGTGAGTCAGATCAAAGCCTTCATCAACAATATTATCTTATGAAAAAGGGTTGGTCCTGTACTGCACGTTTGTGTTAAATTTAAGTGGCATTTAAAACCAATTTAGTTTGGCAAACACAAATTAATATTGATAAAACGCTTGATTTTATACAAATATAACGTGAAACCCAAAAAGGTAGTAAGACACGATGATAAAATACATATGTTAGAGAGCTACACCTAAACACACATATGTTAGAGAGTTACACCTAAACACACATATGTTAGAGGGCTACACCTAAACACACATATGTTAGAGAGATATACCTACACACACATATGTTAGAGAGATATACCTACACACACATATGTTAGAGAGCTACACCTAAACACACATATGTTAGAGGGCTACACCTAAACACACATATGTTAGAGGGCTACACCTAAACACACATATGTTAGAGAGCTACACCTAAACACACATATGTTAGAGAGCTACACCGAAACACACATATGTTAGAGAGCTACACCGAAACAGACATATTGAACTAAGCACCCATTTATTAAATTTAAAAAAAGTTGTTAATAATCTTGGAAACTATGACCGTTTTCCCATTGTTATTAGAGTAATCACATTTGTGAATAAATTAAACAGAATCCATAAATATAACATAATAATCTACATTTGAAGGTTTTTTTGCACTCTGAATACTTTTATTTAAATGACGTCTTGTAAAACCCACTTACTTACTTACTTTCTCTACGCCTCTATGGCATTAACAACAAAGTTCATTGCTAACATGGTTCTAGATTCTTCCATTATCGCTGCATGTCCTGCCCATAGTAATCTACAAGACTTGACTATCCTAACAATGTCTCATGATGTATACAGGGTATGCAACTAATCATTATGTAACTCCTTCTACTCCCAAGTAACCCTTTTTTGGACTAAATATCTTCCTAAGCACCTTGTTTTCGAACACCCTAATTTGTTTTCATCATGTAATATTATTTTATTATAGTTTTAAAATGCACTTAGCACATGCAGGTTCATAAAGGAATGGGGATTTTTTTAACTACTAAACTAAACTACTGCGTTTTCATCACAGGAAAACTTAATTTAGGCCCAGCCAAGAATTGAAGTGAGGAATATCATAGGGTATTGGGTAATGTCATTAATCCAACGTTTCAACACTTTTTCCCCGTTCTGAGGCCAGAGTATTGTGGCCTATATAGTTGTGCCTGGATCGAAGCTCATAATAATGGCCAAGTTTTTTCAACAACTATCGATTCTGGTAATGTGACAGGCTGTTTATGATCCACGCGTGTGCTAATTCTACTCGCCTTGACTCTAGTTCTGAAACGTTTGTGACGATATCACATTGACTTCAGACAATGCATATATTCTAGCATTTTATAGGGTGGTTTTCTTCTCTAATGTAGCTTGGTGGATAAATTATTTGAACTCTTTTATCTCTGTATTCAATCAAAAACATTACAACTGCCAATTTTTCTATTAAATAAATTTGGTATAACTAACAGAAATTATTTTAAAAATGTAAAAAAAAGTAAATACTTGGAGATAGTATTAGAGCATGGGAATTTTTTATAGCCAAATAATTAATGTTCGTACTACCCAATCTTTATATTTCATTTGAAAGTTACTAGCATATTTTAATAATAGCTTGGATAGTTGTATAGCTTCTTGGACATAGAGCAGCTACTTATACAACTAGAGCATCATTTGGAAGTGAACAGACCTTGGAATGTACTTGGAGCGCTTTTAAAATTAACCTGTTTACTTAGACACTTGCATAGATAGTTAAACACATGGGCAGTCACTTGAATACCCTAACAGTCATGTGTACACTTGAATAGCTAGTTGAACACATGAACAGTCACTTGAATACCCTAACAGTCTTGTATACAATTGAATAGCTAGTTAAACACATGAACAGTCACTTGAATACCCTAACAGTCATTTACACACTTGAATAGCTAGTTAAACACATGAACAGTCACTTGAATACCCTAACAGTCATGCATACACTTGAATAGCTAGTTGAACACATGAACAGTCACTTGAATACCCTAACAGTCATGCATACACTTGAATAGATAGTTAAACACATGAACAGTCACTTGAATACCCTAACAGTCATGTGTACACTTGAATAGCTAGTTAAACACATGAACAGTCACTTGAATACCCTAAGAGTCATGTGTACACTTGAATAGCTAGTTTAACAAATGAACAGTCACTTGAATACCCTAACAGTTCATGTGTACACTTGAATAGCTAGTTGAACACATGAACAGTCACTTGAATACCCTAACAGTCTTGTATACAATTGAATAGCTAGTTTAACAAATGAACAGTCCCTTGAATACCCTAACAGTCATGTGTACACTTGAATAGCTAGTTAAACACATGAACAGCACTTGAATACCCTAACAGTCATTTACACACTTGAATAGCTAGTTAAACACATGAACAGTCACTTGAATACCATAATCAGTCATTTACACACTTGAATAGCTAGTTAAACACATGAACAGTCATTTACACACTTGAATAGCTAGTTAAACACATGAACAGTCACTTGAATACACTAACAGTCATGTGTACACTTGAATAGCTAGTTAAACACATGAACAGTCACTCGAATACCCTAAGAGTCATGTGTACACTTGAATAGCTAGTTAAACACATGAACAGTGACTTGAATACCCTAACAGTCATTTATACACTTGAATAGCTAGTTAAACACATGAACAGTCACTTGAATACCCTAACAGTCATTTATACACTTGAATAGCTAGTTTAACAAATGAACAGTCACTTGAATACCCTAACAGTCATTTATACACTTGATTAGCCAGTTGAACACATGAACAGTTACTTGGACAGCTGGACAGTTACTTGGATGGTTAAACAGCTGCAACTGTTACTTTGTCATCTGAATAGTTAATTGAATATATGAATAGTCAATTAACCACTTAAAACCTTTATTACTATAGTACACTTCTAAGTTCTAAATGAGTTCGCTGACAATATGATTGAGCTAATAGAATAAAAACGTTCAAAATAAAATTTAGTGTAACAGTAGAAAGTAGTTTAGCATAAGACCTAAATATTCCTGGCATTTACTAATAGAACAATTGATTTGTTTGGTGTGGACCATGATCCAGAATCGCAAGTTTCTAAGGGGCGATGCCACCGGTCAAGATATTTTAGCTCTCTGTCCCGATGAGCTAGGTTTTATTATTCAAGTGATGGGAAAATAAGAAAAGTAAGAGCTACTCGTTGTTTATTTCAAGTTTTATTTTTATTATTGTTCTATCCGCACCTTAAATTCATATGAGTTATAGTGTGTCAGTCTCGTCTTGTCTGGTTTCACGGCGATGGGTTAGTCAGGGTTTGGGTTACAGGTGTTATTAATTGTATGGGTAATTTTTTCCAAAAGTATTACCACTCTTGCTACATGCCAATGCTGGTACATTTTATGTAAATATTTCTTACTCATCCTTAACTTACTATGATGAATATGTGTGTATCTGGAACGGGTAGTAAGACTCAGTGCAAATACTTAAAAATAACCTACTTATGTTTTCTCGTAGACAAGTGTAGTTCAATGATATCCAATATTGATACAAAATGAGTGTACATTTAAATCAGTGGCGTTACGTGGAATGTTGCCAGGGTAGTCAGAGATTTATAAAACTGTACCTCCGAGTTACTTTCTTCAACTAGGTCCCCTACCTTCTTGAGTGGCCAAACGGTCCAAGGTGTCTCTATCGTGTTTGACTGACCTGATGAAGAGAGGGCGTACGAGGTTCTAATACTGGTCAAGTTTACTGAAAGGGTTGGTTTTTACCAAACGGTTTCCCAACCTCTCTCCAAGAAAATGCGGGTATATTACCTCTAAAATTATTCCTTCTTCATCCCTACCTCATTAAAGTAATTATCATATATGTTTATAGCCTGAACTGTTAGTAACACGTGTTGATAAGAATTATCCCTTATTTGACCAATCGAACATAGGCTCTGCTCTACATACCTCACAGGGGGGGGGGGGGGAANNNGTAACGTTCAAACCTGCTCAGTGAGTGTCCTACTGAGTGATGGGAATCTTAACAACTCAAATTCTGCTTATTCTGGCGACACTACACAACATGCCACTGATTAAAACCCTTTCTACTAACGTATTTTCTTTTGATTTCCCCCACTTCCCAATTTATTTATCTACCCCTATGTGTAATTCAAAGTATGTTGTTGGATAAGGGGGGCCAGACCCTCCGTGGACGGACTACCCTAGAAACGTTAGCCTTGTCTGCCCCCAGGTTGTTTGTTGCCGGCAGCACGCACACCTGTATTGCCGGGAGCAGCGAATAGTCGGGTAGTCCCCAAGCTAAGAAGGGGGCGAGGCCCTGTGAGCTGCATTGAGCCGTGAAAAGACCAGGTACCACCCTAAATGGTCTCGTCTGGCTGCCCGCTCGCTTGTTTTCATCGCACGTGCCTCTGATGTTGGCTGGACGCGACTATACGGCTATAGTAATAATAGTGACAAGACTCGAATTCAATATGTTTTGTCTTCTCAAATATCGAGTGACAGACCGGCGGGAGAGACTTTGTCATAAAGCACCTTCTCATACTTGATTACGCTTTGTACACCCCGCAACATATATCGAATACATTATTTCCTTACTTTCCCCCTGAAGGGAATTTTAGAAGCTTTTTCAATTTATATACACACATACAATGAAAGCACCTTTAATATATATGTATATTTACTTATATAATAATATTTAGCACCAAGTCCTACTTCCCGCTAGGGTTAAACGCTTATGTACTAATTACGCTAATGGATTGGGAATTGGGAAGGTTGAATTAGAGGAAGTGAACCCGCATTAGCGTGGAGGGAGAGTGGAAAACCATTTAGGAACCCCGCCCCCCCCAGTTCACCCGACCGAGATTCGAACCTCGATCTCCCCGTCCTCATCAGTCGAGCAGCTCAACCCGACTAGCGCGTTAGCCAAATACGCCACCGAGGCAGGTTATATTTACTTACTTATAAATATATGCATAATATTTTGAATATAAACTTTTAATTATTATTATTATTATTATTATTATTATTATTATAGGTAGAGTGATTGTGAGATGAAATGGAGGACCTACAATTTAACGTGGAATCCGAACCACGGTGGAGACATGGCATTCCACAAATTTACAATTTGTGATCAATACATGTCTTGCCAGAGGTGAAGGTAGGGTTTGGTAATCAGATAAATCTGTGCCGGGTTCGAGGATTGAACCCCACACACCCAGAACAGAAGTCTGACACCTTACTCCTAGACCATCAGGTAGCCCTCGACTTTTAATTTTGGTCTTATAATTTACTCTTTGTATTCGTTACGTCTTGAGTGCACTATATCAGGCTATAGTTGTAGTTCAACTGTTTTATACTTAAATTTGACCCGTCTCGGTGGCGTAGTTAGCTAACGTGCTGGTTTCGTGTTAAGCTAGACTAATGTTGACGGGGAAATCGAGGTTAGAATCTTGGTCGGGTGAACTGGGGGTTGTTTTTTACTATATATTTTTTCTCTCTCTCCTCACAAATGTGAATTCACTTCGTCTAAAACTCAACCCTCTTAATTCCTAACCCACTAGCGTAATTATTACGTAGGCGTATAGCCCGATCAGATAGTAAGACGCAGTGCTATAACTTTGTATTTGTGATCTTTGGGTGGGGAGTAGGGGACTAAAACTCCCCATTGGTTCCATCTCGCTAACCTCACACCTCCTCATAAGAAGAGACTAGCGAGACAACTACGTGAAGTATTTAGTTTCACCTGTATGAGGTGTTGAGAGTACTCGTTGTAGCAGAGCAGTACTCCTTTCCGTTAGAGTAACCTCGATATAAACCTTAATAACTGTCAAGATAGCTTGGTTATGATTCTTATTCAAAATTTCGTAAGAAAATCAATAAAAAAAAGATCATGCTTACCTCACAAATCCTGTGGTGTCCTTTCCTTTGCCAATGCGCTCGCTTTAGGTTGGCTTCCCAAATGGTACTCCTTATGGGATCAGCTGGAAATCTTTTTAGTTTACAATTTTATGTTGCGACTGCATTACACAGAACAACATATTTGTGGCATTTTGCTAGTTTTAACGCTTGGTCACAAGGATGTAGAGCTCACATTAAATTATATTAAGTTAAATATTTAATGATTCACGCATTAACCAACAAAATAAAATTTCAAAACAATTATCTTGCACTATCACAGCACTACAAGTTTGTGACATTTTGCTTCTGTAATATATTAAATTTAAATAAAAAAAGTTAATTATAAAATAACTCAGGAATTAAAGTTATATATAAAATAATTCAGGAAATTACTAAACATAACTAAACTAAAAAACAATCTTGCAAAAGTGGAAACGAGACTTTAAAATAACAGAGCCAAACTGAGATGAGCAGAGATGGGTCGAATTGCGTGCACCCTCAAAATGGTGGTTCATTGTTTTCGTTCTTCTTTTATTTTCTCTTAGCTGGTTGAACTTTAAACACCGCCATAAGGGAGAACGGCTCGCGAGTACTCATCAAGGAACGCATCAAGGTTACTCTGCTTTCTGTGCAACATGGGCGCTCTCTGCGACAACCACATCAAACAGAACAGTGAAGTGAAGCTTTCCACGGCGTTACATAAGTGAATTACTCACTGAGATCTCCCTTCATGCAAAGCGGTGTAAGTCTCCCCCTGCGCCACTTGGTTTGATTTAGAGTAGAGGATATTTTGAAGAATATAAAATTTGTTATTGATAACAACAGCTTAGAATGGTATAAATTTGTACGGACACCCAGTGGGAAATTTTCCCGAAAAAGTGGCTAAAACCTAAAATTCAAATTTTAAAATATCGGCTTTATTTTTAATAAAGTTTCAATTGTAGATACTCTGTTCATAAAATCGTTCTAGTCCCGTTGGGATGTTCCAACCACCTGAAGCTCTACTTCAGTCCCAAACTGACCGTTGTTTTCGTTTGTAGTGCCGCGCTACGATAATGCCAAATACCGCGCTGTACTAAAGTGAATAGAATTTGGGTAGTAGTCGTAAAATCCAATTGTGAAATATTGATTATATTCTTAGAACCATGTTTCTTATTTTACTGTATTTTACTATTTTTTTATTGTTATTTAATACGTTCAAATTTTATTTGAAATCATGAGATCGTAAAACTAATTAAATAGAGGCTTTATCTCATTTATATTGAAGTTTTAGTTAGACATTCCACAACGTTCCCCTAAATTTCGATAATGTGCATTTAGTTTGCTGTTTTGGTAATTGGAATCTTCAAAAAGTATCTGCTAGTATCTACCAACGTTTGAGTTTGATTCTTTTGTTTAAAGCCTTGTTTTAGTGAAAGCTATTATTAAATTTTCATTAGAAATTTTACTTTTGTTCTAACTTTTGTAAATTTCAACTCTCAAGAAGAAATTTCCAAACAAATAGGATTGGGTACAAACATGTTCGGTATTGAGTTTGGAAAGAATCTGTAAAGGAGCTCAAGTTTGATTAAATTTTGAATTTTTTAAAAATACAATAAAGATAATGGAATACTTTTTCAATTGATTGATGATCTCCTTAGATTCACAGATAAATAGCATCAGAAACTTAAAATTGAGAAATGCCACCTACAAATGGGAATATAGCCCAGGACCTTTGGCTTAATATGACATTGATCTTACCACTAAGTTATCAAGGAATTGTCCTGTGACTAGGGTTATTCTTCACTCATATTTTAATGCAGAATATGGGCTGGATGCCCTGATGGGACGATTCCTGGATAGCTCAGTAGTTAAGAGCATTGACGTACTAAGTTAAAGGTCCAAGGTTCGATTCCCGTGTCTAGGTGTAATTTTTAAATTTAAAGAATATGATATTTAGTTGCGTCTATAAATGTAACTATAAAATACCACCTCTATATGCACATTCGTAAAGTTGTCATTGTACTATTGGTG
>CABFVX010008555.1:11524-23414 GCA_902151425.1 Timema shepardi | reverse complement strand
CCTCCTCCAGAGGTGCTACTGGTTTTGTTATAAATGTCACTTTAGCTTCGTATCAAACAACATTCATAGTATGACTTCGGTAATTACCTGAAATAAAGTATCTTATTTATTTTTGTCCAATACCCAGGCTAAGAACAAACTATTCCAAACAGATTTGTTTATTTATCCAAAGCACACAAATACACTTTACACTCAATTTGGAATACTGAGGAATAAGTTAAAGATATTATTACAAAACATTTTATCATTTATTAAAACAATTAAATATACAAAATATACACAGCCAATAAACTACAAAATTGAATATAAGATTTGGTTTGGTGGAGCATTAGAACATAAACAGCCCCCTATTAAACTGTACTGCAAATAAATACCTCAACATAGGCCGATAAGTAGTTTGTGCTCATATTAACTGACAACATGGCATAAATGTGCGCCATTTTGTGTTGTAGAAAGGGGAGTGTTATCAAAATTATGTACATAATTCTAAATAAATACTGGTGCTGGGCAATTAAAAACCTCTAAATGTTCTATCAATCATTTTAAGAGAAAAAAATTAAATTATCATAACAATACTAGCTGACTAACATGTTTTGAAAAACTAGTTTTATAACATAAACGTTAACATATAAAAACATGCGCTCACATGATAATTATGAAATATATATCTTATTTTGATTAAATAATTTGTATGTGTAGTAATAAACTAATACTAATACAACATGATTTGTGATAACAAACAATCGCGTATGTTTTACCTGTGTCTTTATTAGATCGTCTACTCAATTCTCATGACGAGTGGCTCTACTAGCTACACAAACTACGTAGTTGTCTCAATGTAAGTAAAGCTTAAAGCGTAAACATAAACTAACTATTCAAAATTACACAAAATTAAATTTCAAGTCTTCAAAACATTTTAATGACAATCACTTTTATATGTGGCTTTTATAAAAAAAATGTTTTATAGATTTCTTATAATTCTATCAGGAGTTGAGTTTTCAAAGGTTCTAAGCCTGTCATTTTGGGGCGAAACAAACAAACTATTGGAGAGCATTTACTAACCAGTCTGGTCTCAAAGATATAATAATGGAGGTATAATGGCTATTTTAATAATAGCTACCTACAATCTAGAACCACAGGAGAAACAAATATATTTATATCTAGGATAAAAAAAAGTGTGATCTCATGTAAAGCCTTGAATATATTTATATATAGTTTGCAGTTTTTAATATATTTTGGTAAAAACTTTCAACGGGATAGCAGATCTAATTAGTAGAATTATCACCATCTACTTTGTGAACATTCACGAGAAAAACAAATAAATACACAAAAAACTGTTTTGCTCGTAGTTTGAAACCAGACATAAAAATTATTCCAATAATACAAAATATTGAACTATTTCTAAAATCTCAACTATTGCCACCATAGTCATATTGAGGAAAGTAATGATAACAATTAAATTTTATAACATTAATTTTAAAGAATAGTAATTAATAATTTTAATTTGATACTAATTATCCCTATAAAACCAATATTTAATTATGGTAAGCAGCGGAATCAATTGAATAATGTTCACGTATAACTGTCGGTGATGTCTTTACTCAACTGGATGGACGTAGACAGTAAACACACACACACCTGCCAAAGGACCAAATCGTTCCTAGGGGACAGATATAACAATGCGTTTCGATGTTCTTGCGTGAAGAGGCACAACACTATTATTGTTTAAAATTGGGAAGTAATACGTAACACTTGAGTGAATAAACATTTACATTAAAGGATACACAATATTTAGTTTACCAAATACGAGTAAAATCCTTGTTATATTAAAATATATAGTTATCACCCATATTGCTTACATTCTGATAAGGCTACAGTATATTCAAAGCTAGCTATTAGCTTTATATTGGTTTCATAATAAGATAAATAAACGTTATAATAATGCAAGCTCGATAACTATAATGAAATAAGTCTTGATTACATTTGTTTGGTTGACAAACTTCGTGTAATAGTATTTACGTTCAAATGATCTTTTAGGCTACAGGCTTGTAGGAAGCCCGTTCTGGGAGGCCTTATTTCGTACCAGAATCCTACAGCATTAATATAATAGTATTTTGATAGGATAAACGTCCTTCTAGAACGGTAATAGAAAGTTCTTCTGTAAGGTCCTTTATCCTTACAAAATACTATTTTTCTGTAGGATTCTAGGTTCAAAATAAGACCTTCCAAAACCATAATACATATTAGCCTACACCAACTTATTTAAAGAAACAAGTCGCCAGTTTAGAACTTAGTTGTGCCGTTCAAACCTTTTATTTACACATTTATTTAATTTAGCTGATACATATCTAATATATTCATACAAATTAGCGAATGATTTCCAAATATCTCACTACTTTGAATGTGTGTAAGAGAGAAATATATACCCGAAAGTCTCGTTCTCACCTACACAATTGCGTGGAGACGAGAGCTCAAAAACTTCAGCCGCAGATGTCCATCTAGTTATATTATGTAAACTTAGACAAATCTCGAATTAGGCTATCACCGTTTTTTAACCATTATTTTAACACTAATGGTCCGTGGGTGAACAAGTTACCACTCTGTCAAATTTTGGGCATGATGTTTCAAAACGTTGCTACATTATATAAAGATGTGTCTTGAGACCAACGATGTCTATAGGATATTTCAAGGAGGTAAATAAAATAAAACCGTTTATCTTAATGCTAGATTAACTTTCACTACCTATTCTAAATGTTTTCTCGAGGTTGTGACAGATGTAACTTTAGGAATACCATATCAAGATATCCCAGATCTCATCAGGAATATTCCACTTGGATCACTCCAAAACATGTCAAGTGAGCAGATTGTGATGATCTTTAACTAACGAATATTCTAATGATATGTTTTCACTATCGTGCAAATCATTTGTAAATCCTCCTGAAAGCTGAAATGCATTATTTCACCAATTTAACCGGGCAAGTATTCAAACCAAACCAAATAAAAGGTCTCTTGTGTGTGCGTACAAATTAAATCTAGCTGCTCGGTTATATTTGGTTCCGATGTTGGTATTTGGTATTGTAGTAAATAGTGTCACAAACGAATAATTAAATCTCACAACAATAAATTAATAAATATTGATTGGCAAACACTCACCATCGATTGCACAGTAAAATAATTGTTCCATTTGAATTTTGTTATTAATATCTTTAAAAATTGATTTGCTCTGATTTAGGGCGAAAGTATTTGTTTGAATCATGTTTATTATGAATGGGTATTATCATCTTTAATGAGATTTTAAATAATATTTTGTCTTTGAATACATATTTTAAAACAAATATATTTATATATCCTCATTGGATTGATGGACAACTTCAGCCAAGGTACAAATGACCAGAAACGGGCACGCAGTTGTTGTGGAATAGCTTTGAAATTATGTATACTACACTTTTCCTTGGAATTTTTAAAGAGAACAAATTGTTATAGGTCCAAGTTCTGTTTATGATTTAATTCCATGTCTAAAATGTACGAAATATAAGAATGTCCAGTGAGTGTTTCTAGTAAATATTTATTTTATATGCATCCTCTTTAAATTTTTAATTTCCTATGTTAATGGATATAGTGTAGATTTAATGAAGGTTCTGTATTCAAATTTGAAAGACTTTGTTTCATTTTTGAGAAATTCGCACGCTTGTGTAAAATAACAGAACTCATTGATAAAGTTTTACTATGTTATTATACTATCAATGGTGAGGCATCACTATCACTATCACTATCACAATAGAGTTGGCCGCCAATAAGTGGAGATAGTGGTTTGAATACCGGTCGGGAGTGAGGGGGTTTTCCCCTTAGTAATTTTCTTTTCCCTATCTTTCTACATGCAAGTGCGGATACTTTTTCTAAATTCAACCGGCCTCATTCCTAACACATTAATATAATTAGTACATATGCGTTAAAACTGAACAGGTAGTGATAAAAAATATACTTTTTATGAAAATTGTGAGCAACAGATCACGTTATATGACGTACGAATATATATAAAAGTAGATCTAGCAAGTTTAGTAATGGTCAGAGATACTGATCCTCTTACCTTGTTCTTGATTTGTAATTAAATTACCTTAAAGAACGTTATCATAATCAGAAATCAGGCCATGAAACATAGTCCACACTTTTTTTGTTCACTAAAACTGACTTCACTATCGTCCTTCTTGTCATGATTGTGATGGGAAAGGGAGAGAGGTTGTCAAACAGCCCAGAGCCCTGTGTTCCGTCACCCCACGTAGCTCAGTCCTCAGGCGAGGGGTGCATTGTTTGTTGGAGCGAGGGCCCGATGTGTCCTCATGCTCCCTGGAGCCTCAGGGCAAGGAACTGTCGGTGTAACCTCTGTCTGCAGAACTCGTAGAACTCGACCTCACGAGTGAAGTTCCTCCGAACCAGGTCCTTCACTTCTTCTCTCACTGGAGGCTTGAACATGTTCCTGTTGATACGCGTGAAGCGGTCCACTTCATCTGGGAACAATCAGAGGATTACATTGACTTTCAACTGGTGGACAATAAGAGGATTACATTGCCTTTCAACTGGTGGACAACCAGAGGATTACATTGCCTTTCAACTGGTGGACAACCAGAGGATTACATTGCCTTGCAACTGGTGGACAACCAGAGGATTACATTGCCTTGCAACTGGTGGACAATCAGAGGATTACATTGACTTGCAACTGGTGGACAATCAGAGGATTACATTGGCTTGCAACTGGTGGACAATCAGAGGATTATATTGACTTTCAACTGGTGGACAGTCAGAGGATTACATTGCCTTGCAACTGGTGGACAATCAGAGGATTACATTGACTTGCAACTGGTGGACAATCAGAGGATTATATTGACTTTCAACTGGTGGACAATCAGAGGATTATATTGACTTGCAACTGGTGGACAATCAGAGGCTTACATTGACTTTAAACCAGGCCCGGATTCAGGATGATATGCACCCTGGGCTAGATAAATTTTGGCACCCTCTCACTTACCCTATTGTAAGTGAAGCCTACAAAATATATTTTGATTATACTCGATATTAAGGGTGGTTTTTTGAAAATATCATTTTTCGTGTTCTATCAATTATTATTCAAATCCAAATATTCAACTAATGAGAATAGTGACACTACGGTAATAACAATGTAAACATATTTTTATTTTATTAATATTGATAATCTCCTACAAAACTGGTTAGGCTTAATAAATAGTACGTAAAATACAAAACTAAAAAATAAGTCAAAAGAGAATTGAAAAGGTCACTAAATCATTATTTCGATAGGCAACATAAATAAATACTATTACAATAAATTTCAGCCAGGTGTTTACTGTACATTTAGAGCAAAGACTTTTTCCTGATATTTTTTTCAAGCAAGTGTTTATATGATAATTGAAAAGCTCATTTTCATAGTAATGTAGCTTTCACAACACATCAGACAGTTAAGTTTTTTACTTCCCAGAAGTGACCTTTTAATGTTTTTTACACAGTTGAGAATAAAAAAACCTCTCTGTGCTGTGAAATTTGTTACTGACAGCTAAAGAAACATTCTCAATGCAACTTCAAGGTTTGGAAATGTACTCTGGAGATTGTCCAGTAAGAGTAGAACTCTGGTGTTGTTTCCAACCTTTCCAGTCCAACATAGGCCTTGATATGAATACACTCATTCGCAAAACTATCATCAATATCTTCTGGACCGCACTCGGCCAGTTTGTTTGCCTCAATCTCCATAATTAATAAGCCACTTTCCATCTTAATAATTTAGCAATAAGTGGATCAATAATGTTGATGAACACGTCTGTTCTGAAATGTTGTTGTCATTAATGGTTACCTATATTCCATAGTGCTCATCAGCAAAAACTTTACGTTTACAATTCCTTTGGTAGTTTGGAGTTTCTCAACCATTAAGTTTCAATTCTGCTTCATCAAACTGTTCAACGCAATCTAACTTTACTTGCATATAGAAATGCACGGTCTGCATTGCTTTGAACGAATGGAAAATTTTCTCCTGAAGAATTCTGTTAGTTCTACCAATAATTCCATGTATGTCATTCCAGAACAGAGACAGAAGAGCAGTTTCATATTTTTTTAGGCTCGTCTCTAGACACCGAATCTTCAAACGGATGGAGGGTTTTATATCGAGTCTTGTGACAACTGCTTCAGAACCTTTCCTATAGCTTCAAAACCGAGCAATAAAGCTCTGACCGCATCAGCTCTGGCTGACCAGCGAGTTTCTGACAAACCTTTTACAGCAGGTGTTTGTTTCTATCAAGGATGGACTTCAAAACAGCCCATCTTTGAGTAGATCCCGAGAAACATGAGTAGAGAGTTTGAACGCGAGCAAAACATTGTTCAGCCTCAGTGCAGCAATCTGCAGCGGCAGAACCCACACAAGTTAACGAGTGGGCAGCACAAGGAACATACTCCGACAAAGGATTATGTTTGTAAATCCTATCTTGGAGAGCTGTGTAGGCTCCTGCCATGTTCGACAGCAGCACAATACTTGTTAGTAAATCACCCCCATGTCAAACGGGGAGAATGGACGATATTTAGATCGACAGTGTTTTATACTACAATGATACTACAGTGACTATCCAATGGCCACACTATAGCAACAACTCTAAAATAACGACTTCTAAAGAAAATCGGCAACCCCAAAAAATTTGGCATTCTGGGCCTGGAGCCAGTCAGCGTCAACTTGATGTGTTGTGATGCATGTTGCTCAGTATCAACCTTATTTGTTGTGTTGATACAGTACATACCCCAATAGACCTGAGAGGCGCCCTTGAAGAACCGAGGTACATAGTGCTCCAATACTGTCAGAGTGGAGTTGAGATCTTCCAAGATCCCCACCACGGCGTAATGTCGCTCCACGGCGTGTTTGGCTCTCTGCAAGGCTCCAACTGTATTGAACGGTCTGTAACAAGTTAGGAGAGAGGTTAGAGCACCTGACTCTACTCTGCTACGTTCACACTGTGCTGAATGGTCTGTAACAAGTTAGGAGAGAGGTTAGAGCACCTGAATCTACTCTGCTACGTTCACACTGTGCTGAATGGTCTGTAACAAGTTAGGAGAGAGGTTAGAGCACCTGACTTCTCTGCTACGTTCACACTGTGCTGAATGGTCTGTAACAAGTTAGGAGAGAGGTTAGAGCACCTGACTACTCTGCTACGTTCACACTGTGCTTAACGGTCTGTAACAAGTTAGGAGAGAGGTTAGAGCACCTGACTCTACTCTGCTACGTTCACACTGTGCTGAATGGTCTGTAACAAGTTAGGAGAGAGGTTAGAGCCCCTGACTCTACTCTGCTACGTCCCCACTGTGTTGAATGATATCAATAACACAAGATGTTCATTTGGCAATTACTTAACAAACAGTATATTCTTTATACATTATTTTACGGGATCTGATACAACTTCTGGAGTATTCCATATTGGAAAGAAATAAACCTTTATCCATGTTTAGGAAGAAGATAACCTTTGTAAACTTGCACTACCATTCAGCTCAAATAGCCTTACTTCCAATCAGGCCGAATAAATTGGAACTAAGAGAATGCTACGTATTTTTTGTGGAAATTCGGAAGACACTCTAAATATGTGTTGGTACAAAAGCATTGACGAACGTACTAGTGCAAAATCTTTGGTTAAACCACAGAACCTTCCTCCGACGGAATCAGCTGTAACATATCACAGTCCCCCATGCATACATGCAAGTTCGTATATGGAAACGAACACAAGAAGGCTTGAACCTCATCGACTGGGGATGGAGTTCACGTGATTACATGTTTATACCTAAAACAATGGCTTGCCAACAGTGCCTGAAAGTTTGTTAGGCATACCACGGTGGGGTTACAAAACTGGATGTGCTTTAAGGCAGGAAAGATGGCTTTGATTGCACTATTTCTTGTGGTCATTGTCATGATTCAAATTGTGAAAACAGCCCCCAACTGGTGCTAGACGATGGGCTCAAAAGTGAAGACCTTGCAAATGAACTGTGGAATACACATTTTTATATAAAGTTGCACCATTTTATTTCTCATTTATTTCATACTAAAAAAGTTTCTTTTGTTTCATAATTTTTTTTGTAAGTTTGTGTAATTGAAACTTTTTAATGTTTTTAATCATTCAAATTGGTATGGTAATAAGTGAATCATAATATTAATATCTGGCACCATATTGCATTTCTTTGAATTTCTTGGGCCAGGGAAAACTGGTTATTTTCAAAATTTTATAAAATAAACTAAGAAAGCAGATGTCAAAAACAGATTTCAACATATTATAAAGGAATTTTGACTGTATATTAGATAGAAATATTAAATATTCGGCCACCATATAGAATTTTAACTTATTTCCTGTGTCAGGATTAAGAGGGATTTTTTGTTTTGTTATAAAATACAACTTTTATAGTATAATGCGAAAAGAAATTTTTGTTGTAATTTTTCCCAGGTCAAAATTTATTTCTTCAATCTGTATGCTATAATATTTTTATCCTTCAGAAAATAAAACCGGCTGGTAATCAGCTGTTTCAAGTTTGTTGGGTCAACGCACATTTGTGTGAATTGTTACCCCACTCAGGAGGTGTGTACTTACGTGCAGGCGTCACTGTGTCCGCAGAAGAACAGCGACTGTCGGCGATGATCACCTATTCCTTCATGAGTCTCTCCCTCCAGGTAGCGACACTCGCGGTCTCCTCTCAGCACGCAAGTCTCAAAGTCCTGGACAAATCAATAAAAGTTGAATATAACATAGGAAAGAGCTATTTAACAACAGCCGGGAGGAAAAGCAGAGGAATATTTCCCAATCACACTTTGCAAGTAGTGTATGGGCAGGTATGTTCACTTTCTGGAACTGAGTCAACAACTGTGAATGTAGGAGGGTGTAACTATGTTAGAGCTATTACGTAGAGTATGTGACGTATCGCAGGGATTAGTATTTTGTTTGTCATAAATCTGTGGTGTCAAACTAGCGTGACGTGAATAAATCACATTTGAATGAATATTATTACATTCATGACAAACCACGCACGAAACACCATATCCACCAATACTGTGGTTGTTATTTTTAGTGAAGACGTCATATTTAGATGTCTTACGTAGAGTGAGTGACGTCATGAAACGGTGACGTTTTAATCTGATCGATTAATGATGTACACTCCGTCGAGATTGAAAGGTAGAAACTTATTGGCTCAGCCCGCGAGGTATGCTAAGCCTTCACACATAGCTGCAAAATAGTTTGCCCAGCTACGTCCTACGAGAAACAATCCTCGTGCTATCAATTCGGACTGTGCTACTCCAAATTAGCTCCATTCTAAAGCAAAATTTGGATTAAGCCGTCGTACCTTACGCATATAATAAACAAAAAGGCAATTTATTGTCCCGTCTCACAGGGTGAACATTTATACCTCCACGTGAAGACTATAAATGCTCCTTTGTAGATTTGATCAACTCCAACTCTGTGTGTGTGTGTGTGTGAGTGAGGGGGGTGTACCACTCCTTGTCACGACAGCACCCCATGCATGTTAAAAAAATGCAAACGCCTTGGCACGATTCGTCAGATTTCACAACGTCGAGAAATTGTATAAATGTTGTCCAATCAGCGAAGACGATGACGACAACGATGACGATACTAGCTTTAATTGTGACGACTGTTGATTACAGGTCATCAGTCCAGACACAGGCAACGATGGAGAAGGTGACGGGTAGCTGTAATATGGTCTAGGACCATCTCCCATCCGTCACCAAATATCGACCCAAGGATTCCCAACCATCATTGGTGATCAATACTTTCTACCTAAATGACAAACAGAACACACACGTAGCGGTGGGCCTCTTTCCTAACAGCAACTTTTATGCTCATCTGATATTTTCGTCAAATTCTAAGCGTCTAATACTCCCCGTTCCCCAATTGAACTTTTTTGTCAAAGAAATGCCGTTTTGGTCCGACTGTGTGAAGAACTGTGTAAACTTTGAGTCGAACATGGACGACTTTAACATAGTTCTTAAAATCTTTTCAGCGTGTGGAAATTGAGCCTGAGTGAAAAAAACATTCAGATATACTTGTCTACGGACGAATTAAAAACTCTGTACGTTCTTGAACAATGTATCACACGCCATGTAAAATATCTCAATCATTCTAATGTATCGGTATTAATAGACAATGACCTCCAATTCGTTTGTCGACCCTTTCGATTCTATCCCGTAAATTGACTATCTTTGTATTTATATGCATAACAATAGTAAATTCTGAAAAACGTATATGTTTTAATAATAGTAATAATATAATGTGAAAAAGTGTGTATTTATCTTTCATTTCTTGTAATATTTACCTCCTATTTAAATGTTATATTTGTGGTAAGAGTCTTATAACTTTTAAAAAATATAGGTTTACCACTTTATAGAGTCTATCTAAATATGACGTCTTTAATAAAATAACAACCACAGTATTGGTGGATATGGTGTTTCGTGCGTGGTTTGGCATGAATGTAATAATATTCATTCAAATGTGATTTATTCACGTCACGCTAGTTTGACACCACAGATTTATGACAAACAAAATACTAATCCCTGCGATACGTCACATACTCTACGTAATACCTCTAACATAGTTACACCCTCCTACATTCACAGTTGTTGGCTCAGTTCCAGAAAGTGAACATACCTGCCCATACACTACTTTTACATATTAAAAGTTAAGAACGGATTTTAAAACGAGTTCGCTTTTAATAGTTGAAGTAAAGACATTTTCAACAATGTTTTCTTTCCAAAATTAGAAGTAGAAACTAAAAATAAATCTTGTACTACGCTCACACCCCAAGGTTGTAACTTAAAAATCCTCGACCCGTAAGAAATGTTTACACAAATACACTTTAATTGGCATTGATCCAAAGAAACGTGATCGAGTGATCTTTATGCGCACAAGATTTCACAAATATAGTTTTATTGGTCTTTATATTTTAATCTTGTAACTTGCTACATACATTCAACTCATAATAACCACATGCTTAATAAGTAAGATCGTTGATATTTAGGGACAGGCCACTGGGAGTAGGCAGGACCTGTAGCAAATCTTTCTTACCTTCTTGAGCCAGAGGGGGTCTGGCAGGGCGATGTCCGGGAAGGCTTGCTTCCTCTCCACGTAGTACCAAGGGGCCCTCACGTAGTAATACCAAGATATGACCCTCTCCACCGGGTCTCGAACCAGGTTCACATAAATAGGCTCCGGCATGCCATACCTATTGTAACAATACATTCAGTACAACTCCAAGCGAGTGCAATTTCCAGCTGTGCAGCCTGTTATAGTACAAGGTAGAGTTGTAGTGCCTTGTACTGCAGGCGCTCACAAACTTTCTACACGACAGTTACATGCTGGAGCCCTCATCACATTGTTGATACCGAGGTTATCAACAATCAATAGCTAAAGTTAGATTATACAAACGATAAGGAAGTTTAGACTGTAGCCATGGTAAATGTCCTTTATTCAGTTTTGAAAGAATAAGTAATCATAATTACTTATGCTATTTTATACTGTAAAAAACAATTAACAACATTCTAAGATTGTCTCACGGTGCTTGGGATAACCATCGAGGAAGCGTGGTTTGTAAAACGCTAGTCTAGTTTCATGCGAATGAAGAACACACAGGAAAAACTAACAAATCAAGAGTAAACATATTTAATTAGGGTCGAGGAAAGTAAGAGAGAAACCATAGTATCGAAATAGTCAAAGATTGCAGTGTATAAAACTGTGTTAACACCAACATTGTTTTATGGATGTGAAGAGTGGGTTGGTCAGGAGAAACACGAGAGCAAGGAGAATGCGGCGTGAATGAGATATCTGAGAAATGTATGTTGTATGTATATATATGTATG
>CABFVX010008555.1:1524-6524 GCA_902151425.1 Timema shepardi | reverse complement strand
GTATTTATGTATGACATTTAGTCGGCGTGCCACCAATGGGGCTTTGAGAGAGATGACGCGTTTATAGCACAAGAATCCAATAAACCGATTTTTAGTGTAAACTAAATTATGGTTCCCATTTGTCGCGTTTTTCCCGGGACAGACCCATTTTTTGATAAAATGTCACGCTGTTCTGAATTTGTTCCGATTTTCCCAGCTTTTAAACGTCCATCCTGAAAAAGAATTTGTGGGTAACGAATTTTATTATATTTTTAGTAAACCATTTATCACTCTTGTTGGCCATTCTGTGAAACATAGTTGACCAACTTCTCTTACGATGTTGGCAATACTTATGGCGACCCTATTATTTCCTATATATTTATGTTGGTAGCATGTTAATATAAATATTTACAGTGGCTGCTAGTAATTTTAAATGTCTCTTATCTTGAACTTTGTCTGAATATCAGAAGGAAAAAAACCTTATTTTACAGGTCCATAAATCTGATCAAATATTTTGTTGAATCTAAAATTAAATTTGACAATTTTTTTTTTGTGCAATTTTTCTAATTAAGTATGTTTGTGATTTAAAATTCATTTTTAAATTGAAATTTATATTAGTTAAATGTGTGTATTTGTATTCGTAACTTAAATATTATTACTAAATTATAAATCCCACCAATTTGCCGCACCCCACTGATACAAATGATGACGTGTTATAGTAATAAATAAGTTGAAATTTCTTTTGGCACCTCGTAAGGACGTTTTTCGTCACTGGCCCATATTTCAGGTGGAAAATTGTGGAAATTCCCGTCCTAATCAAAATAAATAACTGTCGAATACATAGTCTGAAAACTCGAATAGGTCCATATTGGATTCTAGGCTGGGTTGGGTTGTTCCACATTAGTCGCGGCAGGTCTTGTCAATAACAGGACACGCATGGAGTGTGTGGAGTGTGTGGAGGAGTGTCTGGTGACAATGGAGTGTCAAGTTGATGGATTCCCTCGTGTGTGTTTGTTAGAGAAAGATAAAGATGTGTTTGGGAAACTACATTCTACACAGCACAGATAATTATTGTGCTCACTACTTTATGGATAATCATATTACAAGCATGACTTGACTTTTGTTAAAATAAACTTATTAATTAATTAACATAATTACCATAAACAGTAGTTTTATATTTCACTCCGAAGTAGTTTGTGTTGAATTGTGTTTGTCGGTACCACTTGTTGGCATTATGTGGGGTAATAGGGACAAACATTTCACATTATTCGAACCTGCCAACAATCGAACCCGGGATACTCTTGAGCTGTCGGCAAACACGCTAAGGATCGGCTTAAGGTATGGAACCGGACCTTTCTTGGATTAATAACATCTGTATCTACAATAACTCAGGATAATATGTTATAATTGGCTCAAAGTGGATAGATTAACATTTTTAAAAATATACCGTAGTAAAAAGGTGCATGTTTAGCAATCAAATTTAACACTAAAAGATATTAGGAAACATTTCTTGATTTAAAATAACTGTGTTCACTTTATTTTTGAAAATATCCTATTGACCTCCACTCTATAGAGAACAGTACTAGGCTACACTTTCTGTTGAACCAGGGGTCCCAGAACCTAGAGATGATCCTTCTAGACTTTCAGAGCCAGTCATCATACAGTCGTATCGCCAAAGGAAGACCTTTTCTTGACAGTTACAAAAACTACCAGATAAATTCTCAGTAGTAAGCCGAATCAAGTGACGACAGGTTTGAATAAAATATAGTGACTTTTGTAAATATCGACAAGCAGTTCTTTATAAGATCGTTCTTCCAGCTTCTATTCTGTCAGGTTTGGGTGTAGCGTTGACCGACCTCCACCGGGATCACAGCCCCAACCTCCCCGACACTAGTAAGTCGGTAGGGATATTCTGAGCCTATGAATACATGACTGGTTGGTGAGGGAACTCACTGTGTAAAGTTGGTGAAGCACACATGTTTGACGTACACTGCGGGGGGAGTGTAGCTGTTCACGTGGAGTGCCAAGTTCACCTGAAACAATACAAACATCACCTCCTCAGATCGCTGCTCCCCTGATACTCGGAACCTCTTCGTTGCTCCTTCCTCCTCCTTCTACTCACGTTACACAATACAAACATCACCTCCTCAGATCGCTGCTCTCCCGATACTCGGAACCTCTTCGTTACTCCTTCCTCCTCCTTCTACTCACGTTACACAATACAAACATCACCTCCTCAGATCGCTGCTCCCCTGATACTCGGAACCTCTTCGTTACTCCTTCCTCCTCCTTCTACTCACGTTACACAATACAAACATCACCTCCTCAGATCGCTGCTCTCCTGATACTCGGAACCTCTTCGTTGCTCCTTCCTCCTCCTTCTACTCACGTTACACAATACATACATAATAGTGATGGGCAGAATCGGATGTATAAAATCGATTCATTCGATTATTCTGAATAATCGATTCATTTGATTCTTTCAAAAATATTCGAATGAAAACAGTAGCTGAGTTGAGGCGAGCTGGCCGATTCATTCTCTTACCCCTCCCTTGCCAGAAGTGCTGGGGAAAATCGACCTTATGATTATGAATGTTTCCAGGCTATCTCTATACAGGTCATCATTTCTATTAGGTTCATTTTCAATAAATAGTTTCCATTGCTACACAATAAGAGACCTTACACTTTCGAATAATTCCAAGGCTAATTTAATACAAATTTTAAGTGGCTGTACAGTTTACAATCGAATAACAGCCAAAAATAATTCGAATGAAAACTACCAAATTATTCGATAAGCCTACTTTGGTACATTACTACGTGGATTGTTCTTTTTCTATTCCTTTAAATTTTATCTTTCTAACTAACTAAACGCACATAGCACGGATGGTTTGAGAGATTAATTTTTTTTTATCACAATATCCATCAAACTTACGTCGTCGTTTGTCGAGTAGTAATAATTATTGTGTTTGACTCTAAGTGAAGCTTTCAGGAGGCAGATAATTGATTCAATAATTCAAATCGAAAGTGTTTTATCACTTACCCGATATATAAATAGGATTGTAAGCTTATATATTTTTGTTATGTTCAGGGAATATTAAAGGGTAATTTATTTCGAGTCTTTCAACACAAAGGGAAACGTATTATCTCTATTTTATGTAAATGCAGTCATAGAAAAGTGTTGATAAGCCTCAAAGGCAGGTGATCCGAACTAGAGTGAAGAGAATAGTAGCACAAAGCTAAACGAGCAACTGGTAACTACTTTTAGTTAGTAGTAAACATCCGATTATTACCGACCTATCCTTTATCTATGTTACCGACTCTTTACTACTTCTCAAAATCGTTCGAATGATTCCTTAGATTCATTCGATTATTTTTCAAAGAATCGAATGATTATTCGATTCATAAAATCATTCGATTATGCCCATCACTAAATAATATGGGAAGGATTATTTTGTTTCTGGCTTCAAGTATGGATAACTTTGATTTGTCCATAATCAATAGCCAACACTTTCGTATAGTTTGTAGCATGTTTGTTTATTGAGTAGAGTTAAAATGGGCCTAATTTCCGTCACGGGAAGAATAAGATTGAGTAGTTCACTGACCTGTCACTGGGAGTGTGAGTAGTTCACTGACCTGTCACTGGAGTGTGAGTAGTTCACTGACCTGTCACTGGGAGAGTGAGTAGTTCACTGACCTGTCACTGGGAGAGTGAGCAGTTAACTGACCTGTCACTGGGAGAGTGAGTAGTTCACTGACCTGTCACTGTGAGAGTGAGTAGTCCTCTGACCTGTCACTGGGAGAGTGAGCAGTTAACTGACCTGTCACTGGGAGAGTGAGTAGTTCACTGACCTGTCACTCGGAGTGTGAGTAGTTCACTGACCTGTCACTGGGAGAGTTATTAGTTCATTAACCTGTCACTGGGAGAGTGAGTAGTTCATTAACCTATTATTGTGGGAGTGAGTAGTTCACTGACCTGTCACTGGGAGAGTTAGTAGTTCACTGACCTGTCACTGGGAAAGTGAGTAGTTCATTAACCTGTCACTGGGGGAGTGAGTAGTTCACTAACCTGTTACTGGGGGAGTGATTAGTTCACTAACCTGTCACTGGGAGAGTGAGTAGTTCATTAACCTGTCACTGGGAGAGTGAGTAGTTCACTAACCTGTCACTGGGGGAGTGAGTAGTTCATTAACCTGTCACTGGAGAGTGAGTAGTTCACTGACCTGTCAATGGGGGAGTGAATAGTTCACTAACCTGTCACTGGGAGAGTGAGTAGTTCACTAACCTGTCACTGGGGGAGTGAGTAGTTCATTAACCTGTTACTGGGGGAGTGAGTAGTGCACTAACCTGTTACTGGGAGAGTGAGCAGTTCACTGACCTGTCACTGGGAGAGTGAGTAGTCCACTGACCTGTCACTGGGGGAGTGAGTAGTTCACTAACCTGTCACTGGGGGAGTGAGTAGTTCATTAACCTGTCACTGGGAGAGTGAGTAGTTCACTGACCTGTTACTGGGAGAGTGAGTAGTTCACTAACCTGTCACTGGGAGAGTGAGCAGTTCACTGACCTGTCAGTGGGAGAGTGAGTAGTTCACTAACCTGTCACGGAGAGTGAGTAGTTCACTAACCTGTCACTGGGGGAGTGAGTAGTTCACTAACCTGTCACTGGGGGAGTGAGTAGTTCACTAACCTGTCACTGGGGGAGTGAGTAGTTCACTAACCTGTCACTGGGGGAGTGAGTAGTTCACTAACCTGTCACTGGGGGAGTGAGTAGTTCACTGACCTGTCACTGGGGAAGTGAGTAGTTCACTGACCTGTCACTGGGGGAGTGAGTAGTTCACTGACCTGTCACTGGGAGAGTGAGTAGTCCACTGACCTGTCACTGGGAGAATGAGTAGTTCACTGACCTGTCACTGGGGGAGTGAGTAGTTCACTAACCTGTCACTGGGGAAGTGAGTAGTTCACTGACCTGTCACTGGGGGAGTGAGTAGTTCACTAACCTGTCACTGGGGGAGTGAGTAGTTCACT
>CABFVX010008554.1:0-10632 GCA_902151425.1 Timema shepardi | reverse complement strand
CTTTCGGTCCGGATGGTCGCGGCGCAGATTCTGTACGCTGCTTGGTAGTTCGTGGGCTGGCCGAGACCACCGGCGTGAAGGGGGTGGGAACTCAGGAGGCACCGGGTCATTAGAGACACCGCTCGCTTGTGGATAAGGTTATAAAGAGGTTAAGGAGAAAGGCTGGTTATTGGTTCAATCATTACTATTATTAATATTATTAGCACCACGTCTTACTACCCGTTCGGGTTATACGCACTTACGCTAATGTGTAATGGTAGGGTGATTGTGAGAGGAAATGGAGGACCTACAGTTTAACGTGGAATCCGAACCACGGTGGAGGCCTGGCATTCCCCACATTCACAAGATGTCTTGTCAGAGGTGAAGGAAGGGTTTTGTAATCAGATAAATCTTTGCCGGGACCGAGGATTGAAACCCGGCCGCCAGCATATAAGTCTGACACCTTACCCCTAGACCGCCAGGTCACCTAAGTTCAATCATTAATTTGAAGGGTAAACACTTGTAAAATTACTTATGACGATTGTTGATGCCGAAATGAGGAATGTCTCACCATCGTTTGTACAGACTAGTCCAATAAATAATCTATTCAAAATGTTTATATTGCAACATTTACTATTCAAACGAAAGTATCAATTGAATGAGTGTGTTGTGAAATGGTTCATGCTGGTTCATGCTGGTTCATGCTGGTTCATGCTGGTTCAATCTGGTTCATGGTAGCAGAACTTTACTCTTCACGGTCTCCGGTAAATTAGGCAAAAAATAAAAAAGTTACTTTGATGATAGTCAACCCGTCAATAAGAAGCATTAAACTACAGTACAGGACGCCAGAGCAACAACTCGTGCAAACAGTGTCCGGGGGAACATTTCTATAGCGTGAGTGGCTCGGTCATACAACGCCCGGTCCTTAAACCACAGCGTGGGATGCCTGACGTCACAGGACCAGGTGGCAGCACCTCCAGTTCACTGGGGAAATGTATACCATCGCCAGAGGAAACGTCCAACAACCAAACCAATCATCTGGGTATTGGCAAAAGTGTACGGTCCACGGCCTTCAAATGGACACCACTTTTGCAAAACAACAGGAAAATTATTGGCAGCAATCATCTTCCGATAACAAACCCTCGACATCAATTGGTCAGCTAAGTAATAAACACATATGCATCGGTTATTTAGGGATGAAATGGACAAAAGAACATGTTTGACATATTTTGTGTTTGCTATGGTCTTGATAGGCTTAGAATTTTGTTTGATGGTATATGATACAGTCTCTAAGGCTAACTTAATTAATAAACACTTATTGAAGCATAATTATTTTGCAAAGGGAGAGACAGGTCCTGCCGCACCATAGTATATATTAGTTTATTTGTTACTTATATAAACACGGAAAGCCACCGATTAGAAGAGGATAAGTTAGACTATGAGATCCGTATAGCGGGGGGGGGGGGNNGGGGGGGGGGGGGGGGGGGTAGATAGGAGAGGGCATGAGACTGGAACTTTCAAATTTGTGGGAAAGAGAGCAAGTGGGGAAAATGTCATTGGTCAATACGGAAAAATGCTCATCAATAAAGCTAGAAATATCCACAATAGAAATAAAACTTAATCTACCGGTACTTTTGCAAAGGGTTGGGGAATACAAAGCCCCTTCTATATCTCAAATGAGGAAATTTCACATTAATTCAGACACCTCCAACAATGGCTAGTTAGAATATAGACAGACGCTGCAGGAAGTGATGAACTAGTTCTCAAATGTACGCAGTTACTCACACAAGCAGAATCAATTATGGTTAACCTTATCGACGCCAAAAAGGGCACAGGATCCCTGAATTCCAAGAGTGGGATCTTCAACAATCCAAATTTGGACAAATGGGGGGGGGCTAACCTGAGGCACAATGTCAGGATACTTGGCAGGTCACTTCACAGATTCCACCAGGTTTGGAGGTAAGGGTAGCCCCCAAAAGAAATAGTTTAGGTATTCAGGCGGTTGAACTGGTGGCAGGAGAAAATGATAAATTTCCCCATAGCAAAGACTTGTCAGCGCTCAATCTCGTTAGGAAATGAAACCTTAAATCTCACGAACGCTCAGATCATGTAAAGTTATTAGAGAGGTTAAGAGAGCAAAAGAAGTCACATTCGTTAACCGGCAGGGAAATTTTTACTGCGCTGCCAGATTTGTTTGGGGGGAATCGTAGATGGTGGTTAAGAAATCACTTCAACGCCTGGTTGGACATGCGTGCTTTCCTAAACAGTTTCAAGCTTAGATTTTTTCAAATAGAATATTTAGATATATTAGAAGATCAAATCAAGAATGGTAAACAAAATCTCTGGGAAAGAGTCAATGATTATTTTTTTAAGTATTCAGACCCAAATTAGGCGTCACAAAGAATATTCTTCAGAGAGGCTATTTTCCAACTTAAGACCAGAGATATAAATTACAGATTGCCTGAGAATGCGTGCAGTTGGTAGAAGAGTTGGAGAGAAGGGTCATACATTATGAAAGAGGTTATTTAGAAATATGGTGGTACCATTTGCAAACAACCCCATTATTATGATAATAGTCAGATGTGACAATCGTTTACCCAAAAAACCACACCCAAACCCAGATCTGGTAAAGTCAGGGAACCCGGAGAAGTGGATGCCAAGGGGTAGTCCCCAGTGGCTAGGAGAACACATAGACAGAACGGTTTTACTATACAAAGAAATATTTTCTTTGTGACCATTTAATGGGACAGTGTCCAAACAGTGTAGGGGGTGGAGTGAAAGAGAGGTACGCAACTAACAATCTCAATCATTCCTAGGGAATCTAAGTAGGGTATTTGTGTATGTATCACGATGGCCAAGTCAAGAATCCCGTAAAATTCGGGGATGTTTATCCGGGGTTAGAGCATAGGTAGGGCAGTAAGACACGCTATCCTTAATTGATACTTGACTTAAATCAAGATTATTATGAAATGTCCCTTACAAATTGTCCAAAGAGTGTGCGGCTTTCGTCACTAAAACTAGGTCGTATGAATATAATTACTGGTTTTTTGGCATCTTAGTTGGTTCTCAAACGATAACGAAAATATTTAATCATATTTTTGCGTACGTTCAGCTTAAATTTGTCTATAACTATCTGGAAAATCACGTCATATTTTCCAAAAACTTAACGGGACATTTAAGAGAGGTTCTCACCAGGTTGTGGAAGGCTAATCTCATTATGAATACTCATAAAACGCAAATAGCGGTCTCTCAGAGTATTTATGTCACACTTTTCACATAAGGGAATAGAAATAAACCTGGAGAAACCCTGGGTGGTTAGAGAATTTCCAGCTCACAACACTAAAAAGAAACTGTCTAAATTTTTGGGCATGATAGCTGCTTTTTATTTGCCGATAGGTAATAAACTTGGTGTCTTTAGCTGCGCGCCTGTACAAGCTTATAAGGATGAAAACCACTTTATTATGGTTGGATAATGCTGAACAGGCGTTTCAGACGTTAATACAAGTAATGTTCGAAGATCCTATTTTAAAATAGCTGACTTTCAAAAAATGTTTCATTCTCCGTAACGACGCGTCGTCGACAGGGTTGGGAGCCATTGCTGGCAAAACAAACTGGGAAAGGGGGGGGGGGAGGAGATTTTTCCTATGGCGTAAGCAAGCCATACGCTCCATCAACATGAACTGAACCATATTACATATGAGTTAGAAGCATTTGCAATAATTTTTGCCACGTAAAAGTTTAGGCATTATCACGAATCCAATGTTTTTGAATTGCACGTGGATTACTCCACCAAGGCTTGGTTAATGGACCACCCACGCCAAATTTCGAAAATTTTCCGATGGATTAGTCAGTTGAAAACCTTTCGGTTCATTAAGGAAAAGGATAGTTCAGTAGCAGACGCCTTATCAAGAACTTCGAGCCCACTTCGAGGCAAATCGCCCCCTCTTTCGAGCCTCTTCAGGCCACTGTGCTCCAGCCCCGATGTCCTATTTTTGACTCAATTAACCGAACTATTTACTTCACTCAGATCTGTATATGCTGATTATCCAATGTTAGAGAACTTGCGTGCACGCTTGAAAAACAAACAAATAATCCCTGATTATAAGATTAAGTGCAACATTTTGTATGTAAATTCCCTTCCACTGGTCTCAATGGAAGGTTTGAGTTCCCACCTCTTTTCAGCAAGTGTTGTTTCAATATTATCACGTGTCACCAGTGGGGGCTCATCTTGGCATTGCCAAAACTAGTGTTTCAGTTAGAAAAAGGTTCTTTTAGATGAGGATGAACCAGTATTTAAGCAATAATTTAAATGGATGTAAAAATTGCTTAAGGGCTAGACCCACTTAAAACCCCAACGTGAACATGCTTATCTCCAGGTTGGTTATGTCCCCTATGGAGAGTATTTTTGTAGATTTTTTGGGCCTCTCCCAGGTCAATAAACAGAAACCTATATGTGTTGACGGGTTGCGAATGGATTCTCAAAGTTCACGTGGCTGATTCCGTTAAGAAACTCTACCTCGGTAACTGCAGTAAAAGGTTTGGAACGTGAAATATTCGACAATTTTGGAATTCGGTGTAGTATTGTCTCAGACAATGGCAGTCAATATTATTTATCTTGACTTCAAAAATATGTGTTTTAATCTATGCATAAAGCACATAACCACAATTCCATAATATCCAGCATCCAATTTGGGTGACTGTAATCACACGATTCTAAAATCCACCTTAATTACGTTCCCTCACACATTCCACCGCCAGTGGGACATTAAATTGCCCCGACTTCAGGTAGCTTTCAAAAACGCTCCTCACTCTATAGCCACAATGCGACCCCAGCCAAGTTGATACTAGGGCATGAGCTACGGTCCCCTATTAAAGTAAAATGGTATCTCCCACCTGAACAAACGCAGCCTTCCAAAAAGCAGGTGTTAAGCATGTTGAGTGGTGTTTTCAGACAGATAACACGATCACACGATAAAGTAGCCAGAAAGGTCAATGTGGGTAGGTGTGACGTGCCGTTTAAAATATGTGACATGTTGGCTCTGGTCTGCCCAGGTGACCATACACAGATTCCTGAGTGACGTTAAAGTCCAATTAGTAGATCCTGTGAGTGGACGCTGGGATGTAGGACTCACGTGACAAAGCTTTAAACATGCCCCAAGCAGGTTGTAGCTGCATCACAAAAGCGATATTTGTTCACGGTTTCCCTGGGGTGGATTTTTCGATTATTTTTTTGTTTTAATTCGTTTAGATTCACATTTTTAGTTTCCAATGAAAAGCTCCCGTGATAGCTATACTCTTTTGTTGCTCTACGTTGAGTCCTATCACCCTCACATTTGGTGCAATGGGTATTTTCCATCAATATGAAGGCAGGCCTTCCAACACGTCTCCATGACACATAGATTTGGTTCATGCAAGTACGTACTGGCCGTACCTTGAAGAGCCGTGTCTTGTCTGCCTCCTAAATCATATAACACGAATAAGAAATCGCTCCTTTCCAGTAACGTTTCGGACAGCACCTGCTTCATGTAGCAGAAATGACCAAAAGGGCGATATATCTCGCATACTTTATAAAAAGTCTCATAGCACTGTTGTGAATAATTTGATTTTTATAAAACTTAAAAATTGCCCACAAACCTAATAAACCTTTTTGTTATCCCAGATCGGCATGTGACCTTTACAAAAACTGGGACTTTATGGTTATAAAAATATTTACAGTTTGTGAACCAACGCCCATAGTCTCTACAAGATACCGAGGGACCTCCACTGCAGACCACTTTAGTGTAGCACTTTTTTCACGCAGGTATGCATTTGTGCTCGTTATTATTACTAAACTGCACGCGGAAATCACGGTAAAAATACCCACACTTAAAGGTGACTGTCAAGGATGTTATGACCTCAAAATAGTTTTGCTTATCGTCGCGAAAATACAAATCCAATTATCTCTTTAAAAAATGTTCGAGAGGGCTAGGCCCCTCATAGAGGACTTTCCTCCCTCAACGTTCCAGGAACACCGTGATTTTGTATTCAGAGGGGTATGTTTGAAAGTGTTTCAGTTCAGCGATTCCACTACCTTTTAGAAGATTCACACGGGTATCATGGCATTAATCTACTGCTTTGTATTTTTGAATATCGCGGCCCTTTCTTAATGTGTGTGTAGGTGTTCATGTCCATGCAACCTGGTTCTCTTTTAGCGTCACGCACAGCCTTGGTGACAACCCATGAACTGGCAAGGCAAAGTGTGTCGTCACCATTTTGAGTCGTAATGATTCCTTTGTTTTTTCTACTGTGTGTTTTATTAGTGGATAGTTTGTCACAATAACTCCTGCCACTCCCTCGAGGCTCTTTAAAATGGCGGGTTTAACTCAAAGTGGTGCCATATTCAAGAACAAACTATTACTTTGCCACTCGCAACTTACGTTATCCAGCCCGGCTCACGCGTCTAGTTGATCCGCCCCCCTAAACGAGACGAATACAGAATTAAACGTCTATTCCGTGCTGTTCGACAGTAAGCTGTCATGAACACCGGAGCTGACACTATGGTCAAGCCAAGCTAATGCATCACTATCACTTTCCGGAGCACCAAGATGTATGTTAACTTCTCTACCAGTATACAAGAAACACTTCTGTTGTTTTATTCTCTCCTCGACGGTTCGTAGAGAGATACCATTCGACAATGTTCCACCAACTCGATTTACCAGGCCACTATTTCCAGGCAAATGTGTTGACGATGTCACCACTGCCATGGGTTTAGAGGTGGCCGTGGTTCCCGTATGGCTACCCCCTACAACACCAGCCTGTGGGATGACGCCTCCGCTGTCTAGAAGCGGCCAAGTTCCCACCGGGGGAACGAGTGCTGCGGGTGTTGGGGTTGGGAACTAGTCTCTCCCACGGCTTGGAAGTCACAGCATTGAACCGGTATCAATTTGAACTAAAACACGAGAGTTTTAATTCAGACACAAGTCAACCCAACTTCAAAGTAAGCACCTGAAACAAAATGGTTCCAGCTACATTGAATCTAAACGCTTTATTTTATTTTATCCAGACTTAAGACTGTCATGTTTCTTTAAAATGTTACGGCATACATAATACTTTTTAATTTCACACTACTCTTTTGTATTAATATTATATACTAATATAAATAATTTTCCTAAAAATAATTAACTCTACTGTTCAATATAAATGATACCAACATTTGCAAAGCGTATGAAATAAAATAACTTGAAATAACACTGGTTCAACAAAAATTAATTTAAAAAAATACTATCCTTGCACTATATAAATCAATCAAATTATCATACGAAAATACTTAGTTTTCCTTTCTCTTTAAAATGTTATGCCATGTATAACATTTATCAATTTAAATTTATGATATTAATATAATGTGTCAATAAACTTTATTCCTAAATATAAGTGATCTAACTGTTTAATGTAAATGGTAACAACATTCGCAAAAAGTGTGGAATAAAATACTCGTGAAACAATATTCTTACAACCAAGTTTAATTTTTAAAAATTCTATCTATGCACTTATTATATCAAACAAGTTATCATATAAGATAGCAAAATAATTTATGAAAACAAAACTACAATTTTATTTATATTTTGTCCTTGGAGTGGGCACTATATATATCAAATATTAAACCGGATCCCTCAGTTGTTCTAACCACCCAATTTAAAAAAAAGTCTTTTAAAAAACACTTATTTATTTCGCACAATGTTCGGGAATACTTGAAGGCTCTATTTGAAAAGTGTTTTCACCAGTTAGTATTCTATTAGAGAGGTTTACTAAGCAATGTGATCATTATCCTCTTTCAAATTATAATTATTTCTCAAACTAATTAAAATATTAATAATATTTTATGCATCAATCTTTTTACTATTTTGACGTAATATAATAATCTAACTTTTGGATCCATCAATCGGATCCAGAGCCGAAAAAATGTCCTTTATAGGCACGTGTGGCACAAGGGGTGGTGGTGGGGGGGGGTGATGTTACAGACACCTGATGTGCATGAGACATTATGCAGTGGTCCCATGCATCTGAAACAAACATCACTTTGTTTTAGAATATTTTAACCTAAGTTATATCCATGAATAACAATACATAAACTTCCTGTTAATTTGCATAGTCATTTTCACCATAATAGCTATGGTCCTGCTGAAACTCAAACCCGAGACATCTAAATCAGGAGGTAGGGATTCTACCAACTAAGCCACGGTATCATACAATAATATTTCAACAAGGAAATTACCATACATTTATATAATATTCGCTGTGTAGCTTTTATAAAACAAAAAACTAATAATCCCCAATTTTGTTCATAAAAAAACCCACCAATCTAGCACATTATTCATATTTTGAAACAATTTCGCATGGTGCTATTCTGTTTTTTATTTAACTTTTAAAAGCTAATAATTCTTTCTTACAAATCCGATCGTTTATTGGCCAGCAATTTCCAACAATTTGCGGTCAAGTCCTCCAGGTAGACACCGAGGTCCATCAGATCCTAGGATGTCTACGGATCTCCCCACAGTTCATTTTCTAAGAAATACAATGCAACAGATTAGTTTTATATTCAGTATAACTTGAATTAAAAATTTTCAAACAGATTATCTACGTGATATAATAGTTAGATAAAATAACCTCCATAGTGTTATGTGAATCTGAGATATTTAGCAGCGTTAGCTCGTCCAGGGCAATGATTTATACATGTGTACTTTATGATAACACACGCATCACTTTGAAACATTAGCGTGTTCTTGGTGTTTGTATTTAAAAGCTCGAGAGTAACGGCCGACCTTTAAATAATTGAATTCTCATGTACAGGATGGTAGCCGTTGAACATCTATTAGCTTTGTTTGGAAATAAACGGCCTATTTTAGTGGTCAAAACGACTGTTTAGATATTTTAGAAGAGTTCAAGAGTGCTTTTGAAGCTCAAAGATTATTTTAAATGGTTTATTTTCTGGTGCGTTTTGGGTTAACTATGTAATGTATTTCATAGGTGCAGGGGTCACAGAAACAGATGGCATTGTGATATTTTAAATAACTACCTTCAATAAACACATTATTATTTTAATTATAATAAACAATTGTTCAAAATATTTTAAAATAGAGTTTATTTTTTAGTAAATAACACACAAATAATTTTATAGTTTGTAATAAATGTATTCAATAAACTACTCTTAAATAAAAAACATCATTTAATTTATTATATAACCACCCCTTTTTATAGTATTTTAATAATATTCAGACATTATTAAACTGACATCAAAATTAATTTACTTTTAATTATAACTTGGAATAAAGTTTTTATTTTCAATAAACTTCCCTTGATTATAAGAAACACTTGTTCTGGCGTAACTTTATTCAAATGTCATCCAAAATAGTGGCTGCTTAGACACCCTCAAATTATCTATAATTTTAATTATCAAATACATATTTAAAATTAGTAAACTTAGGCAACTCTGCCGTGGCTTGTTGTAATTTTGGAATTCATTAAATGTATACAATTTGATTTGACAACAAATAAATAATGAGTGTGCCTGTTATAAAAGTACATTTCTCACTCATATTGGGCTGCGTGTTTAATATTCGAGGACAAGTTATACAATGAAAGGATTTTAAAACAGGTGCTGATCTTTATATCTGTTATTATCTAGGGTTTCTACAGAGCGATGTCGTCACCAAGGAAAACCCATTGCGGCATCATCCAATCCTGTCTTAATATGACAAACTGGCGCTAGATATGACTCATCACCCATTCTTGTCTTGACTTGTCGAGCCACCAAACTGGCACCAGTCATTAGAATGAGCGGGGTCAATGAATTCATGTACTAGCTCATGGTTTCAAGGTCATAATATATTCCTGTCTTGACTTGTTGAGCTGCTAATTGGTGCCAGGTGTGAATAATCAGGATTGCAACATCACTCAACATCAAAATAATTCATAGGCTTGCGACAGGGAGACCGAGTCAGTAGCTCACATTCTATGTTAGACATCCGTCAATAGAGGATGCTCCTGCACGCTCTCGCCCCCAGTAGTGATGTGTGGGACTAAACTGGAATTATGGTATGTGGGGGACCGTATGAATGAACTCATTTATTACAGTCGTCGAGAGAGGAGTGCACAAAGCCAGGGACTGCACGCTCCACACCAATAAAAAAACTGCCAAAAATAACTCCCACGTCAACCCCAATCCTACCCAGGCATTATATCCAATGGGGCACATTTAAAAAACCAATGGGTCCTACATAATAACAAATGGGGCACACTGGGCAGGAATGAACAAGTTTGGACAAGAATAAATCACCTACAAAACTAGGTCAATGCACCCACGGCAATGCCAAAGTCAATTCGATTACGTCACCGGGGGAAAACCAAACCAAAACAACCCAATCACGGTTGTGACATCACATACCATGATGACGTCACATTGGAAAACTCTTCTCCATCGTTTCAACATCACACGCCACAAGGACGTCAGCGGGCAAACCAAGTTCGGGGTCAGAGTTCAAATTGTTCTGAGGTATTATGCTTACTACCATTTTAATATTAAATCGGCAAATGTCAGGTCCATTATGGATCTGAAGAGATCTTTTACACTAATTTAAACATGTCAAGAGTTTGGTTGAGTTTTTACTAATTAAAAAA
>CABFVX010008553.1:6484-23422 GCA_902151425.1 Timema shepardi | reverse complement strand
TGGTTGTCTATCACTTTGTACTCCTATACTTGAGCTTGTCTAGCGGTTGGTCCAAGTCGTGTCGGCCACTTGACCCACCCAGCCTTACGAATAATTGTTTTCATTTTGTCTACCGGTAGGTTATCTATCACATGGTCCAGCTCGTGTCTATCACTTGGTCCATGTCGTTTCTTCGTGTCTAGCAGTTTGCTGTCTACCACTTTGTCAACTCGTGTCGACCACTTTGCTGTCTATCACTTTGCCTGCTCCCGATTTTGATTATATTTCATTTCTAAACATTTCTAAATATTACAAAAAAAGTGGCTTCTCTCAATATTTCGGCAAAATGACTTTAAGGGCTCAGTTCTGATGCTTAAATTAGCTTTTTTATAATATCTCATAAACTATTTGAGATATGAAATTACATATCGTTACAAATATGTAGGTCTCTTTATAATACAAATATTTTATAAGAAGCATATTTTTATAAAACCAATAACTTTCAAGCTATACGTAAATATATATTTTTAACTTTTCGAATACAAAAGGTAAAAGTATTGTGACCGCAAAAGAAAATCTCACCTGAAATATTGATGGATGTCGACGTCTCAAGACCCCGAAAATCCTAAAAAGTGGTATTTGCAATTATGTTTGCCTGTTTGTCTGTTTAAACTTAAAATTAAGAATAGTTTAAGAAAGGGCGAAAAGAGAAAAAATATATTTTCTTAAAATCGACTATAACGTTTTGTATCTAGGTGTTGATTAAGATTAAATAAACTGGCTATTTTCATTTTACCATGAAAATGAATCTTAGGGTACTTTACAGAAGCTTAAATTTACGTATCTCCGCAACTATTTGAGATACTAAATATCTTTTCATTGCAAAATTGTAGTACTATTAAAAATAAAAAACTTTTATATGAAATATATTTTTATAAATCCTACAGTTTCTGAGATATTGGTTAATATATTAATTCAATTTTGTGAGCTTTAGTTGTAAAGAGATACTACTTAAGTTTTAACGCAATAACTATCCAATACCATAGAGTAATTAAATATGAGTAAGTCTCTCAAAAAGTTTATGTTGTTTTCCCTTAAACCTCTTAGAAGATATGTTTGTACAACAATGATCTATATCGATTTTAGACTCAATAGTAAACATTTACATTTTTTATTGGTCAAGATTTTCAAATGAAGGACTAAATAGCAATGCGATGGCATGAAGATTTTCAACAGCTAATAAAATGTTGAAAATTTAAACCGGAAGTTGAAATTTTAATACGAAGTTTTGAACCTTGTGGTCCCGACATTGATCTTTTTTTTGTCGGTCCAAACATACAAATGAGGACATTAAATCTTTAAAAACAAAATTATAAAATTTAAAACTGTGATTAAAAAAAAGTATTACATAAGTATAATGCAACTTATGCTTGGGTTTGATATTGTATATTATTTCGTTTCACATATATTACGAGTTTTGAGTATATATCTCCATTTTAAAACAATAGAGCGAGAAAGTCCGTGCGGAGTTCCGCACAATTTATTTTGTATAATATATTTTATGGGGAATCCATTTTACTTTCTTGGAGAGTAATCACAATCACATTGGATAATACAAACACGTGTTATAGCTTTGAGAATATAAGGGCTATTTCTTTTTAGTATCACCTGGAAAGGTGTCATTTAATTCTGATATATTTTAGAAATAGAAATAATTTATTCACTTCAACATGTATTAAAATTTATTAAATTGATGATAAAAAAAATCTATTCGGATGAATTGTACAGATTCTCTTCTCTCTCGGGTAAACTGGTTTTATTTTTGTAATCAAAGTATTTGTTTGGGCTTATTGTTATGATGCTTCACCTCATTTTTTTACTTTCTAGGACTGATGATGACAAACAATATCGAAATATCTCATATCTATTAATACATTTTTATGAAGGCATCTTGGACTATTTATAAAACTATGATTTAAATTAAATTTTTAAAACTTTTTTTTTAAATAACAAATATATTCGCAAGTGTTACGCGTTTTAAACTTTTTAAACGTCACAACCATTTTTAAATCTAGTTTAAATAGTTTCCTCCGATTTAACTAGAGACAACAAACATTGTGTTTATGATTTTAACAATGATATTATTTTGATGGTCCAATATAGCTTTACTTATTTACTCCACTTATTTTTACTGTAATATATGTTTTTTAAATTTTACTTGTTTAACATCAGAAAAACGTTAACAGTTTCTCAGGATATTACCTTAACGTATTCTTAAATTATACTAAATTGATCCCTGTTGAATTTATTTATGGCTACAATTTAGTCAAAAATATTTTTGTTTGTTTTTGCAACACGTCTTAATACCAGTCCAGAACATCAGAATGTAACTACACTAATATATTATCAACGAAGCAGGTAAAATTTAGATTAAATACGTTCACATTTACGATAAAAGAGACTGGTACAGAAGATAAAAATACAACTGCAATTCAAAGGGCTGGAATTAACAACATTTTTACCTTTTCGACAGGAAACCAGACAAGACGGGCTTGACCTTTAATCCTCGTGACCACCGATGTGGGTGAATATTTGGTCATCAGTTAAAATAAAATCCCTGCTGATTACACACGTAACATTTAATCAAAGTTAATTTTGAGACCTTCGGTTATTTCGGGATCACTCTAGAACTATTTATCAAACACTAATATCTTAGCCTTGAAATGGAAGGCACGATGATTAAACGTCAAGCTCATCTATTGTATTTTGTCAATTATGGAGGGAGTGGAGTTTGAGTCTCAACTGGCTATAATGTGAGTGTTTTTACCTAGAAAATCTCTAATTTCACCTTCAAGCAAATACGACTACTCTTAATATAAATTATACTTTGTGGATCCTGACCACATTAGTGTAACTGAAAATGCGTACATCCCAAACAGGTAATCAGACTTGGGAACAACCTAATATTAATTTAACATGATAATGCAAACACTTCCAATCGGCAGTTATTAACGATTACAGAATTACAATAAATTGATTAGGTTAGTTAAAATCTTTACTTTATACTGGCATCAATTAAATAAAACTGTAGCCTGGTTACTCATTTTTAAACAATTTGGATTTTGAAGATAATATTGATGGAGTTGCTTACATATGATTATATATTAATTATAAATCTATGGCATTAAATCAGATGGGTATTGAGAGTTAAATTGGAGTTTCTTTATTAATGGAAGTGAGACAATCTAATGATACATCTAATTAAAATACCATCATCATCATCAACAACAACTGTTTCCAACCTGTGGCCGGGTCAGCTTAGTAAAATACCAGTTATCTTAAATTATATGTAGACCGGTGATACTGATGTAAAAATCATCTATCTTTAAGACCGCTAGTCATATAATTAATTATTTTATAGGTTTAATTATTATTTTAATAAAAAACTTAAAGTCCCTTTAAGACTCTGTTAGAATATATATTTTAATATCTATAGAATAAACGATTTTACAATATCATTCACGGGTATTTAATTTAACGTGCTTGTAGCTAGCAATTAATAATTTATATAAAATAAAGACTTAAAAATGTACTAATATGGCCGTGCTTCTATATATACATACCTTGGTTGATACGGCCTTTCTTGCATACATAACTTGGTTGTTCTGGCTGTAATTCCTAAAAATCTTGTTTAACTATAAGTTCTCAGGCACATTTTTAATTTAGTTATACTTATTACTCCATGATATGAAATTTAATATCGATGAGATGGAGAAAAACTTGTCTTAATAATCTAAAGAAATATATTATTTTATTCTAGTTCGTAAACAATGGAATATACTGTACTTAACTTAATTTATTAGTTTAGTAACTTTACACCCGCTTCGGTGGCTTCATGGTCAAATACATTATACATTGTTAGATGTGAATAACATGTTGTGTAAAAAACTTAACAGAAGCTATTGACATTTAGTAACGGCTTACAGTATGAAGCTATATTTAACTACAGTTTTAATTTTTATCTACGAACAGCCATTCGATTGATAAATTAGTCAATTAGTGAAAATATAAGATCTGATAATCTACATTACACATAGAAGCAATTCAAATATTAAGGCAAGGTGATTTGGAAAACGCTTTCTGATCTAGATAATTTTGAGGAAAATATTGGCTCTTTATGACAGTTAAAGGCTAGTTAAAGCAGTTAGGTATTCATTTGCAGGACTTTATATCAGCCAATAATTAGAAAGTTCCACCACATATCGTAAGTAGATTGGTATTATAGCCTTGATGTACTGTATAAGAGAACTTTATTTATATTTGTACCTAAATTCTTGTTGTTACAGGACTGGTCCATGGAGTGCTATTGAAAAGGTTCGGCTACCGCAAAGTGGGTATCATTGCCTCATTAATCACCTTTGTTGGAGTGGTCCTGACGAGTTTTGGCAACTCTTTTTCACACTTCCTCATCACGTATGGCCTTCTCACATGTGAGTATAACTTGACATCTTCACAAGTGCCATGGAACTAACTTTAGATACTTCACTTCACTTGCATTACTATTCCTAATTCACAAAATATACAGTTTGATAGTTATTATATAATAAAAGTGATTTTACAAAATAATAAATAGAACATTGTAAACGAACCAAATGTTTGTATGACATGAATAAATTATATATAATATAGACTAATGATTGAATATGGTTAACTCTCTATTATTCGTTAATGGGTTATCCGTTTTACAACTTATCCACACGTCCAATAGGAAATTAATCTTCACTATAAATTTTCGCTAAATGTGAACCAAGCTTTTAACAAAGTTACGGAGTTTTGAATGGTCACTGTTAACCTTATAATCTGACAAACATTACAAATACACCTGTGTGTAAATTTGGGTGGGATAGAAGATTAAATTTATTATTAAACTCGATTATTCGTGTTTTTTTAAATATGCGCGAAGGGATTTTTTTTGTTCTAAATGAACAATAGAAATACACTGTTCATATTTAATACTTTACTGTCATCACCCCTTTCTTCACCTTGTGAACGTGGGCCTGAGAATATGTCGGGATGTGCTATGTCCTAGAATAAGGGGTAGTTGATTGGGCATATTTGTGTGGGTTCGTGATTGATGTTAAACATGGGCCTTAAATAGGTTTATTAGTAATAATATTTCTATTACTAATGTGATGTTTGTAGTGATATTAGAATGAAAGAACTTGAATACTCGGAATATTGTGACAAGACTAGGTGTTGCTAGGAATTCCTCATGGTCGGTTTGACTACTACGTGATTTCTATATGGTTTACAACCCCGGTAACCCGGGCTCAAGCGGCAGCCCTTAAGATAAGCACTATTGAACTGGCGTTCTAGACCACGTAGTCCAAAATCGGCCAGAGGGACCCTTAGACTTCGGTGTTGATTAATCAGCCCTGATGGCTGGCCCTTCTATTTTTAATCCGGGCCCTACTGGCCTGGTCTTTCACTAACGAATGCTGACAAAACTTTTGTGATCAGATCTTCTAGTTTATTAGTTTATAGAATAATAAAAACAACCTGCAAATCCCGTTTGGTCATTCGTAACTCATAACACATATTATTACAAAAACTCTCCTTCCAATCTAAGCCGTGTTGTTATATTATAATATTAAAAATAAAAACATATTTAGACGTATTTAAAATTACACTTAAAATTAATACAAAAAAGATAATTTGAATGTTTTGTTGAATATTAACTTTTTAAATAGTCTATACCTTAAAATATCTCTCTAATATCTATAGGTATAACTAAAGGTATAGCACAGTCACATGCTATATTATAAAATATTATATGTTACAAGGATTGGAACCTCACATCATATAGTCGTCGGACCACTGTGCTAACTGCTAACATAGCTATTTAGTATCACATTTTAGTGTAAAAGGAGTCAAGATAAAGGAAATACTAACTAGCTTACTTTTATTTTTAATCCCCGTGTCATACTACATTTTAGCATATGCGCATATAATACGACAATCTAGTAGAATGGGGTTGAGGAAGGAAGCATTTTGGAGTACTCTCTTTTGAGTGGAAGGAGCGAGGGAAACATTTAAGTAAACATATTCTCAGTAGATCCGACACTAATTCGAACCCCGGCCTGATCTACCCGTATTCAGCAGGTCAGTCCCAACACTAGTGTGACCCCTTAGACTATTCTGTCACTGAAGCGGGTGACTGACTTACTGTTTTGGCGTCTACATAGGCTTTTATTACATTTCAAAACCATACCACATTTTAAAACTTGTCAAAACAAGAGATCTAGTAAAGTAATGAGTCCCCCCCCTCCCCACAGATAGCGCATAGCTTAAGTAGGTAGATCCGCTCAAACCAAATGTCGTATTACAGTATTCTGGACTCTTCACTATACAAAATTGGATTTGAGACAAGTGAAACCATTATACTACTAAACAAAATATCTAACAAATAAAATAATTTTAAAATTAAAATAAGATTTCATTGATCATAATCTCGCTGTCGCCAAGTGAAATAAATTTTGGATCGAGAATATAAGTAAAATCCTGTTAGTTGGCCTTGTATTGGGTTTTTATCCATGATTTTGACTATATTTAAATGTATCACTGATTTATAAAGTAAACTATGTTTATTCTCTTCCCCAGCTCTAGGAGTATGTCTGGTGACACCAGCGTTTTCTTTGGCCTTAAACTCCTACTTCAAGGTGAAACGTGGCAAGGCGATGGGCTTTGCTATGACCTTGACAGGCATAGGTCCGGTCATAATGCCCCCACTAATCAGCAAACTGATGTCATTTTATGGTGTACAAGGTACAGGGCTGATATTAGGAGCCCTATCCCTACATGCCCTTGTGGGAGCTTTCCTTTTACAACCTATCAAATGGCACTTAATAAAGAAGGTGGTAGAACCAGAGGCAAACAACCAAGAGGAAGATGGCCACGAAGATTCCAAAAACAGTAAAAATATTGGTAATTTGAACACTAGATAATTATTTTATTTTGTTTCAGTACTTAAATCAACATATCTCACTTAAAATTATATGCACGTAATCACCTATGCATTTTTAACTTTGTTGCGACCCCTCGTGTTGAAAAAGTAATATGATTATAAAAAAAAGTCAAATTCAAGATTTTGGTGGATGTCGACATTTAATGACCCAGTGAAATCAAAATATTATTATTATTATATATTTTTTGCGATGCCCTCTCTCTGTCTGTATCTCAGCCTAGAGCCAAAACCATTTTACAGATCAGGCTCACACTTGTTATTTGGGTTTTCATAAGGGTGTACCTAGAGATTTTTGGAATTATAAATTTTACCCTAAAATTAAGGTTAGTTTTCTTAAGGGCTAAAGGTGAAAACATAAATTCTCTCAAAATTAGCTCTAACGATTTTGATTAAAATTCGTATCCAAGCATTACTAAACATTACAAACAAAATGGTTCATCTAATTTGTCCATGAAAATAATTAAGAGATTATTTATTTGAGGTGTTTAACTTGCTTTTTCTGAATCGATTGAGTATATAAGCATACGAAATTTCTTATGAGAGATTGCGAAAGGAGCTACCAATTTTACCAGGAAATATACTTTCACATACCTTCCGGTGTTCTTTTACCGTCCTCAATGGAACCGACGCGACTACTTTAATTCCCCTCCGAAGGAAGTTGTGCTACAGATTTTTGTCGCTCAAGTAAAATTCGTTGAACCCAGATGTGTTTGAACCCATGGACATTGGTTTTAAGACCTTACTTAAAGTAAGCGGACACCCCCAAATCTGATTTCATCCTAGGCGTAAAACCCAGATGGGTAGTAAGATGCAGTGTTAAATAATTACTATTCTCCACAAATCTTTGGGATAAGAAATAACTAAACATCTAAAAGCTGTAACACTTTTAAAAATGCAACCTTTATTTGAAATTTATTTTTGTAAAATCAATAGTTTCTGAGTTATTGGCAAAATTATTTTTAAATTGAGGTTTTTGGTGAACAGAGATGTTACTTTTCTCAAAAGTGAACAACCCGAACGGGTAGTAAAACGCGGTTCTTAAAACGAATATCTTTTCTCAATATATATTTTTTTATCATTGCATATTATTTCATTTATGCTCTCTCGTGGAATGTGATAGTTTTTTTTCTTTTATGTTTCTGCAACAATGTCTTTAGTGTTTTGAGTAAACATCTTAGTTTTTATCTAAATGAGTTAGGTGAAGTCTGTGCAATGTAATTTGTATAATTTATTTTTAAATGATTTAAATTTTAAATATTATGTATTGCTATAGCTATTTTAATTATTGTGTAAAAAATACCTCCTTAAAAAACTTGTTGAGGTCATTCAAAATATAACCTAAAAAGACTGATGTATGATTATATGTCTTTTAAAACAAATTTTCTATATTCTCAGAAGATATTTTAAGACATTGGAAAATGTTTCAACTAATTATTAAATACTTTTATGTGAGTGCCATAACTTTTCAATAATTAAAAATATCTAATGTATTTAATAAATTCTAAGTGTATAATGTGTCATATATTTTGCAAACTGTCATAAATATTTAAATTATTTAGTTTGTTTAGTGAGAAAATAAGTTTTATTTACGAGCTTTTTATATCTACAATTATGATATGTATTAAAAAATAATATTTAATTTATGTAATAATTTGTAACTTGAATTTTTTCACCATCCACATTTATGGATTATTAAAAATGCAATTTAATATTTCAAAGCTTAAAATATTCATTATTATATTATTAAAACAAAATTATTTAATAAATGATCTATAGTATCCTAACCTGAAATAAATTAATTTAACATCTCATAGCTTAGCTTCACACAAATTAAAAAACTAGCTTTATATAGAAATTAGTGCTATCTTGCTTGAACTCTATTGAATAAATAATAACTACCGACGTTATGGCTGTAGTTACAGCAGTTCTAATCTGAGATGTGTGCTGACATACATTTTGTGAACAAGAATTTGAGGTCAATTGATTCATCATGCATCCCATATGTTGGCATTTGTAACTACAGCTGAAATCTCGAAATTTATTATTTCTTTATCGTGGCTCATACTCGAAAACATTAATTTCCATTCAAACAATGACAACGATAGCTTTCAAAACAAATAGCTTTATATAAACTACCATTAGCCGACACAATACCTCATCTTATGACACAGAATTATTTTATTTCAACTAAAGTGTTTTTTTACGATTTCTTTATGCCAACAATAATTCTTGTTTTAAGAGTTAAATAAACATAATTTTAATTTTACTTGGAAAAAATCACTGTCACAAAAAACAAACAGTTTTCAGATTTAGTTTTTTAAATATTTAGATCCACGTGGATTCAATTTGATGAGTTTGGGTATTTTTTAAAAATAATTTAACTAAAAAGAATAAATTGGCGGAAAAAATATATTCAAACAATTAATGCATTAAATTAATTTTCAATAAATATGTTACAGAAGTTAAAAAAATTGTTCCCGACTATGGCAGAGAAGGTTTAAGACGTAAAACCAGTAGGCCTATATCTAGAGCTTCTTCCATCGAGAACATAGACGCCGTATCCATATTCGGCTTGGACACGCCTATGCTAGACAGGAGGGTGTATCCTCGAGAAGGTAAATACTGTTTGCTAAGTTATTTTAGAGATAATCTAAGTTCAGAAGAACCATTTTAAATGAATACTTCACCCATACTAGGTTTGTACAACGCTAAGAAAATCTGATTCATCAGATGTGAACATCAATTGGTTTGTTTGTCATTCACAACCTAAGTATAAAGTTATTTGAATTTCTCTTTCTATATATACCAAATAGTTTCATATAAATATAGGATGCCAGATTAAATATTAATCTAATAAACGAACCAATCTATCGCTAATATTTGTATCACCCAAAACAACTGGTTTTTGCAACACGCATTTTCTCAAATTTACCATATATTATCCCTAATTTGAAGCGTGCCAATCACCTCGTTTAAAAGCTCTGAAAATCTAATATATGAACAATTTATCACCAATATAACATCAACAAGGCTTACTTATAAGTCGAGAATTACTAGATCGTTAGCAATGGCAATTCTAATCAAAATGACCCACTCTAATAAAACCCATCAATGAAGAATCAGGCATTCTTCTTTGCTTGTAAATATACAACAAATCGTTTATCTTTAAAATTCAAGCAAACAAACGACTGAATTATTGTTACCATGATAAGATAAAATTAATTGAAAATATGTAGCATTTAGACTGCAGATGATGTATTAATTAATATTGACCAGCTAGTACCTACTCTCTATAGTCTACAAGGATAGCTCTACTTGTATTTATTTATAGCGTTCCTAATGGCATACATTAAGTTATATAGCCTACTTATATTTAGCTGTACACACAACCGATTTGTATATTTGACCAGAATAGTCTCTCACACAAACTACCTCATCAGAAAAATACTAATACATGCTCAACATGTATTTTGAGTTCTTCTCCAGATAAAGATTTAAAATGAAACAAAAAAAACTTGACAGTTTCCCCCTAAGATACATTTATAATATTAAGTACTACTTAGTTAAAAATAAATATGGTTTTGCATATTGCAGGGAAACGAAAAAACTCGGAATCATCTCAGAAGAGATCACAAGGACCATTTGAAGAGAGTTCGAATATGATCTCGTCCAAAAAGCAGACGTTATCAGACGAGAGCGAGAAATGGTGGTCCACCACATCTCTGAACAGCAGCTACATGGGAAGTTGTGTCAAGATATTCGACGATAAAACTTTCACTCCATTAAAAGAATGTGATGAGGAAGATAAACAAGAAAAAGAAAATGACAGTCTGCTAGACGATTTATCCAAGAAACCTGTCGAAATTGACCGCATCAAATTTGCCAGCAATGATTTTGCTTTGATAGAAGTCAATAGAAATAACAGGTATGTTTTATTTGTGAAAATAAAACCACCATATTTCTCACAAGCTTAAGTTTAGTTAATAAATTAATAAATAATGACCTGTAATAAATATACCTCCATTATTGTCAATGACACATCAAAGTACGAGTATATTCACCCAGAAATGGAATCAGATCTGTAGGAAGTTGCCTATTCATTTGTTAATGGATTTAAATATAATGTGATTAAGTTTATTAATATATACTATCAAATTTGAGAGATAAGACTTTCATGAAGCTTCAATTATTAGTTTTATAAAAGTCATCCGAATTAATGTAGTTTTAAGGTACTGTGTTAATACATTCTTCTCGCATTCCAGCATAATAAAAAAAGACATTTCCAAAGAAAATGTTGATGAATCGAAAGAGATGGGGTGTTATAAGCGATTTACAGGTAAAATGGTCAAAGAGTTAGATTTAACTCTTTTTAAAGACCCTTACTATGTAAACTTGATGGTAGGCATGTCGATAGCGATATGCGCTGAGGCCAACTTTTCTCTTATGACACCATTCATCCTGGGTGACCTTGGCTTCACCAATGATCAAACCGCCGCCGTCATGTCTGCGATCGGAATAGCAGACATCATCTTCAGGTTTATTTCCCCATTTTTCGCCGACTACATGGAATACAGTGCCAGGACCATGTATCTTATCAGTATGGCCATGCTGATTGCTTCAAGAACAAGTGAGTGTTCCAACAATCAACAAGATTTATATTAATTTTTATATAACAGTTAGTTTAAAAAATCTGTCAAGCTAAAATGATAAATTTGAAATAAATGACCTCAACATGGGATTGAGTTTCATCAACAGTGCACTAACTAGACGGTTTGTATAATTTTTTAGCCTTATTTATTATTTAAGTCATACTCTCGCTTATTAAGTCAAAATCATATATATATATATATAGGTCTTATAAGAAAAATATGTTTCTTGAATTTGTTTAATAATCTCGGTAAAACATTTGATAAAGTAGTGATAATTTTAACCAACACCCGTAGTGCAAATTATTGTCTAGGAATTATTTAAAAATATTTTAAAATTTGTAATAGCTCTAAAAATATTTACAGTAATTTTGTAAATAAGTTAGATTGAATACATTGTTTGGTACTCATATGCTGGCGTTATTAGGTATTTTACTAAGTATTAGTTTAAAAATAATTTCTTAATGTGGCAATGAAAACAAAGAACTTTGGATCAGTGCACCATTGGCTTACAAACTAAATTTCCAGGTATTTTCATTCTCATACTAAAATTTTACTTGGATAGTATACTATGTTTGGAATCTGGATTGGTTCTGTTAAAACAGATGTAGCGATATATTTGTGACCGAAAAGCTTAGTAACAATATTGACCCTATGCAATTAGGGCGATATTTAAAAATTGGTATTTTCCAACCCTCTCTTAACCTAAATTAATTTACTTTCAATTACCTTTATTATCACCATCCTTTAGGTAGCAATATTTATTATTCCAGTCCTTGGCGTATCTTTAATACACGTTGAAAACTTTCCCCTTTTTATTTCCACTAAAAAATATATAATTATTTAAAAAGGATATTATCCTATTTTATCTTTGAAAAAGTACTTTTTACTTTATAATATTTTATCAAGTTAACCAATAGCATCAAATGATCATCATTTTTTTAAAAATTAATTAATAGATAAGTTTATTTCCCACCTGCTTATTTTTAGTGCCTATTCATTTTAAATATACAATGAATTAATCTTATAATTGAATTGTCCTTAACTATGTGAGTATTAAAGTTATGAAAAGCCATATTGCATATTGATGTCAAAATAGATGAGAAGTAATGTTTTAAAAAAAAGTTAACTTTCTTGCTAATGGTCAGATAAACAAACATGTTTACAAAGTATGCTGGGATTCTGAGTTTATAAAGAAAATACAAAACAATCACTTTTCAATACTTTAATTAAACTATTTTATTTAGATATGTATAACTATACATTTTTATTGGTTTTTTCAAATTAAAGTATATTTTAGTATAGATAACAAAGTCACCAAATACTTATGCAATATTTATTTGGCATTAGTATTTTAAAATTATTGATCATTTATTTATTTTTCAGCTCTGATATTTTTTACGGCCTTCGAGTCTGTCCTGATAGTTGGAATAGCTCTAGGTATAGCTAAAGGTGTCAGGACCGTTTATATGTCTTTGGTAATCCCTAATTACGTGCCAATAGAAAGACTTGCATCAGCGTCTGGTCTTCAAATGGTGGCCAATGGGATTATTTTTATGATGTTTGGACCATTCATAGGTAAGTTCTATACAGTTGTATGAATATTGTATAAATGAATCTTATTTGTAAAAAATATATTACACAAAAAATACGTGGCTAAGAAATTCCTATATTTGGAATTTAAAAATCAGGTTAATGATCCACTTAATATTAATAATTGGTATGATTAAAATAAAATATGATCTTTGTTTAGTTTAATTAGCGATACCTGAAGGTGTGAAACACAGCAGTATTTTTTTCCAAAAACCTTTACATAAAATAGGAACCAGCCGCCTTAAATCACGTGAACAACGCTACGATTACTATCAATTTACTGGTATAACAATAGCTTTAACTTGCTTCTATCTAACTTAATCGCCATGTTAAAGTATCAAACTCCAATCCAAGGAAAGTTATAAAATATATGTTTTTCATTTTGAGCTCCAAAGATAAATTAAAATAGCCTAGTACACTTCGGTGGCCACATGGTCTAAGGTACTATACTTGCAAGAGTATAGACTTCCGATGGCTGGGAGATAGTGATTCGATACCAGTCGGGTGAGCCGGGGGTGGTTTTCTAAATAGTTTTTCACTCTCACTCCACGAAAATGCGGGTACACTTCCTCTAAGCTCAACTAATCCCTCAAACATTAGTGTAATTAGTACATATGCGTAGAACCTGAATGGTTAGTAAGACAGTGCTAACAACAACATAACTAAAACTTAAATATTAATATACTTTGAATTGGTGACTTGGTGGTCTAGGGGTAAGGTATCGGAATTCTGTACTGGGGTACGGGGTTCAATCCTTGGTCCCAGTACAGATTCATCTGATTTTCAAACCCTTCCTTCACCTCTGACAAGACGTGTATTAATTACAACTTGTTAATGTGGGGAATGCCAGACCTGCACCGTGGTTCGGATTCCACATTAAACTGTAGGTCCTCTATTTTGTCTCACAATCATCTTACCATTACACATTAGCGTAAGTGCGTATAGCCTGAACTGGTAGTAAGACGTGGTGCTAATAATTATAATATACTTTGCATAAGTAGTCTACTTATCAAAATATGAGGGTGTGCTTTTCTTACCTTATTTTATTTTTTACATTAATTAGCCTACATTCAGAGTTTAATGCCTTAAACTGCTGTATTTGTAAATTCAAAAGCGAAAAACTTAAAAATCCGAAACTTCGCAAAGTTATTATAGGAAACACAAAAGTTTGAACACTGAAGGTTTATAATTTCATAAACCAAGCAACATAAAACCTGGTATAGCATGCACTTAAGGAGCTATCATCAAGTGAAGTGCACCTCTGGATGGTAAAAAATAAAAATTAACAACCAAAGTGTGTTTATTTGTACTTTTACATCCATCGCTATCCTGATATCTTAGATCACGTGAACACATATTCGGGAAACTTCAAAATTAAGAAAAATAAAAATATAAAATGTTTAATTATTTACTCATTTATTTTTAATATTTATTTTACAGCTACATTGTTAAAGACAAATAAATGGTACGAAGCTCCACACGAAATTTCTCAATTTATTTTTTTAGATATGGAGATATTTACTTAAAATTCGTAATATAATGTACACTAACAACAACGAGAGAAAAATTGAGCTAGACATACGTAACATATTTTTTATTCATTGTTTTAAATTTTATAATTTTATTTGTAAAGAATTAACGTCTTAATTTGTATATTTGGATCAATAAAAAATACCGATATTAGGTGCCCGATGGTCAACACTTAGTATTCGTATTGAAATTTTGAATTCAGGTTAAAATTTCGTCATTTTACTAAGAAATATCTTATGGTTATTACATTGCTATTAAATTTCTCTTTTATAAGTTTTGACAAATTAAATAGGTAGTTATTGATTGACTATTGAGTCTAAAATGTAAGAGATAGAATCGTTATAGCTGATTTTGAGAAAATGGATTTTTTCTCTTTTCACCATTTAGTAAAGTGCTATTAATTTTAAGGTTAGACAGACAACGTTGCAAAAACAACTTTTTAGAGTTCGGGGGCCATTAAACGCTGACATCCATCAACATCTCGGGCTTGAATTTTCTTACGGTCGTAATACTTTACCTTAAAAGTGTTGGAAAAGTTAAAAAAATATATATATTTGTGTATAGCCGGAAAACCTTTGGTTTTATAAAAATATATCTCAAGTAAGAGATGTTTATTATAAATAGATCCACATGGATGTAACTTATCATATCTCAAAGCCTTACGGAGATAAAATTAAAAATTAGAATTTACGCATCAGACCGGAACCCTTAATTTTGACGAAAAGTTGAGGGTAACCTTTGGTTTGTAATATTGATCAAAGTTCATAAATGAAATTTAATCATAATCGTTAAAGCCGATTTTGATAAAATCTATTTTTTCTCTTTCCACTCTTAAGGAAACTCCTTAATTTTAGGGTTGGATATCCGGTTTCAAAAATTCCTTGGGGTAAACCTATGAAAACCCTATATACCAAGTATTAGCCGAATCGGAAAGATAGTTTAGGCTCTAGTCTGAGGTACAGGCAGACAGACAGCACTGTGAAAAACCTTTTTTTTAGGGTTCGCGGCATCATGAGACGACGACATCCAACAAAATCTCTAGATCAATATTTTTGATGATCAAAAACTGTGAGGAAGCGAGAAAGTAAAAATATTGATTTTGGGTCTCCGTGGGTCAACACTTAGTATTAAATGTCGACTTTCGGTTTAATATTTTTGACATTTCACTAGGGGTTGCTCATCTAATGGTTATTGCATTGCTATTAAATTCCTCATTTATAAATGTTGACCAATAAAATAAGTAAATATTGACTATTGAATCTAAAATTATAGAGATAGATCATTGTTGTACAAACATTTCTCCTAAGAGATTGAAAGAAAGAGAACATACAATTTTGAGAGACTTACTTACTCTGTGGCATTAGAGAATTATTGCGTTAAAACTTTAGTATAACTTTACAACTAGAGCTCAAAAGTTGTATTAATATATTTGACAATATACCAGAAACTGTTGGTTTTATAAAATAAATATTTAATATACAAGTTTTTTTAATTTTTAAAGGTACTACAATTTTGCAATGATAAGTTATTTAATATCTCTAATAATTGCGGAGATACTGAAATTTACACTTCTGCAAAGTACCCTAAAAGTCATTTTCATGGGAAATTTAAAATATCCAGTTTATTTATATTCTTAATCAACGCCTAGATACGAATTTATAATCCAAATCGATTGTTTCTCTTTTCACATTTATTAAACTACTCTTAATTCTGGGGTTAAAAAGACAGACATCATTGTAAATACCACTTTTTAGGGTTCGGGGTGTAATGAGACGTCGACATCAATCAACATTTCAGATTAAATATTTTTTACGGTCGTAATACTTCGAAAAGTTAAAATATATATAAATAAATTTGTGTATAGCTTAAAGTTATTGGTTTTATAAAAATTTGTTGCGAATAACATACTTGTATTATAAATAGCTCTACATATTTACAATTATAAGTAATTTCATATCTCAAATAGTTTCGGAGATACGATAAAAAGGGAGAATTTACGCACAGACTGAAGCCTTTAAAGTCATTTTGCCGAAATATTGAGAGTAGCCATTTTGTTTAGGATATTTATAAATGTTTTGAAATTAAATTTAATCAAAATCGTTTTAGCTCTAGTCGGAGGCACAGACATATAGACGGACATTCAAAAACTACTTTTTCGGATTCTGG
>CABFVX010008552.1:0-23424 GCA_902151425.1 Timema shepardi | reverse complement strand
GTAATTCATTAGACTCGAAAAATAATTCGTTCTGTTATTGTGGATAAAAATAGAGGATTGAAACTTCACATAAGGTAATTCAAAATAGTTGTAGTAATATTCCTTTAGTACCCAAATAGGAAAGAACTAGCTTAATTTATTGTTTTTCATTTCCTTTAATTAGGGGATCTTCGGGGTTGCTTTTGGTCTTGATACATGCTAGACTCATTGATTACGCGCACTTATCCTTACAATATTAGTGGATAGACATATGTCGCCGAAATTTTTCGATCTCTCATTTGAAAACTATTGTGTAAGTGAAAAGGAAACTTTCGGGTACATCTGTCTACTACACACACACACAAGGCAACATGGCATTTTGTTATTGTTCACTAATTTAATAGAATATATGTGATACATCAATGTAGTAAATAAAATAAATCTGATATTAAAAGCCTTAAAGATCAAAACATAGTTTGATACTCATACATAATTTTATGTAAGTCAATAAATACAATTATTTTTAAAGAAAGGCTTTGTCTCGTACCAGAATCCTACCTTATAGTTGTATAAAACTAACCGTTTTTATCCAACATTGGAAAAATTAATAAAACTAACAATATAATATAGTTCCAAAAATAATGTTGTCCCAATTTGTATAATTATTTGTACTAATCATGTGTTTTAAACGTATTTATTAATTATTTACTGATTTTTAATGTGGTTATATCTGGCTATTATTTCTACAGTTGTCACCTTGCGCATAACCTGTTTTCCACCAGAATAATCGTTTATGAGGTTGTGGAAAAGTTCAGTCCGCTGTGCAACGTTCATTAAAACTTTAACCTTTATGACTTTTAATTTTATCTTGAGTTATAAGCTCATGATAAGAACACTGTAAATAAACTTGGAATTGTTCTTCAAAAGATTCATGTTAGTGATATCTTTATTCGTGTAGGACACAAAAATTTAACCAGATTACTTCAACTGTTAAGGTTTGCAGTGCCAGTTCTGTTTTGAAAAATGGCTTCAGAGGTAAAGTAACAAGCTCAGTACCAGTAAATTAGGTATTGGGGATGGTATGCTATAGTAGAATATTATCAGACATGTTTTATTTGATTTGTTATGGTAAAAAAAACAACATTATTACATTGATCAAGACAAAACAAAGATGGAGATCAAAATAATACTAATAATTTTTATAGGTTTTTAAGTATTAGAAAGCTAAATTTATTATTTCCTACTTTAAAGAATAGTGTTCCGCCGTAAGTCCTTAATGGTCCTTAGATATAGTAATTGCATCTACACCGTCTGTCTACTTAGTCATGTGGTCAAGTTAACTAATGGGAAAGTCGGAGACTATTTACAATGTAACTATTATAAAGAAAGGTGTCTCTAACAAGGTGTAAGCAGAGGTTATTAAAAATATGAATGTGAAGTTTAAACTATCAAAGCAACCCCACTCTTTCTGAGAACTTGGTAGGTCTCAGTCAAACTGTTTCTGAGATGCCGCGCTTCCCGGGGTTTTTAAATTTTAGAAAAACATTTATGAAATAGCTTCCTTCGTTAAACTCTCATTTCAGTTTGTATTTGTTTCCTCAGCAATGGATTCATTCGCTGCCATTGGTGCTTTCAGTTAGATGTGTGCGCGCACACATACGCTATTTACTTTTCTGTGATTGGTAGTCCTTATCACTCTGTATCGACATGTCCTAAGAAACCTAAAAGTTGAGTAATCTTCCACAAAGGGATAAGTACTTGAGGATCAGGACCCTGTAGACAGTACAATCTGTTAGTGTGGAGTTGATCTATAATGGACCACTACATGCCTTAAGGATACAGAATCTGTAGATGGGGCATAACAGTGCCTTGAACATGTTTAACTGAGAACTCTCGTAAATGTCCATCTACATGAAATCATGTTCTTCTATTAATATGTTTGTAAATTAATTTATATCAGGCTATATTCAGGGCTGATCTTATGACTACCGCATAAATATTGCAACGGGAGGTTAAAGTTAGCTACCAGTTAAAGGTTATTAGCCACTTTAATATTTTATTTGTATTATGAACTGAATTTATCTGGCAGATAGCTATCTGTAGGTTAAGTATATTTTTATGCAGAAAATGCAAGGTTGGTACTGTTTTACTGGTTCACACATGCATATAAGCCCAGATGCTACCGCTACAACCTAGCGAGTGGTGACCGCTCAAAATTTGTTAAATTATGGTTGCTGAACGAGTGCGAGGAAACAAATGGCGTCATGTGGGCTCAGAAGCTATTGTCCTGCGAGTACTAATTTTGGTGTCTGCCAAAATGTGTGCAATAATTTTGTACAACATTTACAAAGTTTCATTTATTGAAGTGGGAATTAAATGTTCTAACTTTATATAGTAAGAGCCCGGGCCTGTGCTAATTAAACACGTGAACAAATATTTTAACTTAAAAACAGATTCTGATAGCTGAAACTTCATTTGGGAAAAAAGTCTCACTATGGCAACAACCATTTTAACTTTCAGATAAAGTTTTCAGGTACTTAAACCCCCCGATAAAAATGTGATGGATAAATACATTTTATCTGGCAGATAAATGTTATCTTGCAGTCATAAGACGCACTTTTAACTTATCCACCAGGTAGAAATATTTATCCAGGAGTCATAAGACCGAGCCTTAGTGTGCAAAATATTTATATAAAATATCCCAGCATAACAAAACCTAACCTTCCATGTGTCAAATAGAAGATTCAATTTAGTTATGATGAGGGATATTATTAAAATAAACTTAATAATTTTTGGGAATATTTTTATTATTAAGGAATTAAATAGGAGCAAGAATCAATATAAAGGGAAGGCAATATTTTAGTTTGCCATCTAGGCTAATTAACTTAATTGCCAGAAAAAATAACAAGCCTTTAATCATAAGATCGGTATTACATATTCATGATGTGTGTGTCAATTTTTAATAATAACAACAATAATGATTATGATGATACATTCTTTAGGCCTAGTGGAAAATAACAATTATAGCAAAGTGTACTTTAACTAATACTTTTATAAATAATTACATTTACTACTAAGGGGTTGTTCAAGTATTAGGCCTACATAAGCAACTTGCGGGGGTTCGAGCTTTTCATATTTTTGCTGACCAGTGAGAACGGTCAGAGCAATGTGTATGTAAGACAGAGAAATGCTCAAGAATGGTGCACTGAACCAGGCACCCCAAATGGATACACAATAATTAAAAGTGTTGAGACATAAATTTAAGGACATTGGTCATCAATTTAAAAGTGGTTTGGAGTTTTTTGTAGCTCCAGGCCTAATAATTCTTAAATGCATTCACTAATAATATTTTTTATATAGGCCTAAGTCAATTTCAATCAAGGTCTAGTGTGAATTAATTTTTTTTAAATAATTATATCATCGGTTTAGAGGTAAAACTCACTAATTGTAGTATTTTCATTGTTTGGAGATATGCTAAGTGAAAGATGACTTTTACCTGGCAAAGAAGCTTTCAATGTTGAATTTGATGATTTCTTATTTTAAAAAATATATAGAGATATAAGTTTACACATTTAATGACTTTCTTTTCTTATAGATCTTGAAATTTTAACATATACACACACATAAACTCATTTCAAGCAAAAATGCACTTAAATGAGTTTTACCTCTAAATCGATGATATATACTTACTTTTCAAATTTTACCTGCTTACTACATTAAATTTAAGTTCAGTTTAGAACAATCAGTGAAGTGAATAAAAGATAGTCTACTTAGTAGAATCTAGGGCTCAGACTTAGCACCAACTAATGTCATATTGAATGATTAGAAGCTAAGTTTAGGTAGATGTATCCTGCCCAGACTGGAAATAACAGAAGATTCTACGGTGGAGACACAACCCAAGAGCCAGATACATCTTGTGTTGTACCATGAATCAGCACCCACTTGAAGGGAACGTTGAGTACAACCGGTGTGGCAGGACATATTTAGACTGGAACATTTTTAGGTAGTGGTTCTTTATAAATGCCACATTTTTTATTTATTTTTTAATCTCTTTGTCGATGCTGCTATGTAGTTCTTAGTAAATCCTTAGACTAGGAGATTTTTAGGTAGAAGTTATTTGTTAATGACACTCTTAGGAATTGTAGTTGTGTGTGTGTGTGTGTGTGGACAAAATGTACAATTAAAAAACACTGGTGTTGATGCGGTGAAGGCCTTGGTAAATAACAAAGGTGTGAGAGCTATCGCCATCTGTTTTCGGGAAGTCAAGACTCCACGTGTTTCGTCAGCTACTGGCAAAAACTCCGCAGTTAAAATGTCAACATTCTCACTTTTAAAATATAACAGCTATTTACATCTATTATCATCCCTCCGAACACGATGAATTTTCTCATGTCTGATCGGCAGGAACATCGGCATGATCAAACTGATGAGCACTGCTTAAAAGCTAGCATGCCCCCTCCACGTCTTAAAAAACCTAGATGTTTCTCAGTGAAAAAGCTAAATTCTACTCCTTATTCACCCAATAAATCCACCCTGTCCAGAAAAAGCCAAGCTACATCTAGGCATACTAGAGTCTACTTATTCACATAAAACCTAGATACATCTAAAAACGCCCAAGACCTAGCTACATCTAGGCATACTAGAGTCTACAACTTTTATTCACATAAAACCTAGATACATCTAAAAACGCCCAAGACCTAGCTACATCTAGGCATACTAGTGTCTACAACTTTTATTCACATAAAACCTAGATACATCTAAAAACGCCCACGACCTAGCTACATCTAGGCATACTAGTGTCTACAACTTTTATTCACATAAAACCTAGATACATCTAAAAAGTTCAAGACTTAGCTACATCTAGTTTTTATCCACATCACTCAATTTATTGTTAATTATTATTCTACACCATTAATTTACACCTTTACATTAATAACTACCAGCAATTTATAACTTGCATATAAATAATCACTATTCCTGTGAATAAATTACAAAAAAAGTACAAATATAACATAGTATATGTAACAATATATTTTTGCTTACAAAAGGGGAACAGGGGTCCAAACTGGCCAAAATCATGCTTACATAATAGGGCCTACAAACTCCCCCTAGGATACAGATAAGGTACACAACAGATCTTCAACCTTACAGAAGTTTCGCTGCGCTCCTTGAACCAGGTTGAGTCCATCAACACTAGGTTCGCTAGTGTCAATGCTAAGTGAAAAAATCACTTCCAATTATGCACTTGTTATTTACGACTCACTTTTAACATGTCCGTCATAAAGGAACCATTGTAATCGTAATGTACAGTCTGTGTAAGCTCTTTGCGAGGTGGAATAATGTGAAGAACCTAGCTTTGTGGAAGCCAGCAGATTGACTTGAGGAAGGATACACCTGTTTGTGTTTGCTCTCTAGTGAAACCATAAATTGGTTAGAATGAGCTTTTTTAATTACCCTTGATGGCACTATGTTGAAGGACTCAAGCTCTCCCATTGGGTGTATTCATTTTAACTCGGAGGCTTTGGGTCTGGTGTATACCTTGCCTGTGCCCTGGGGTAATATAACCTTACTATGCATTATTGCTCAAAATTAAATCAAAAGGGTGGGGCCTACCTAAAAAAACCATGGTTCCAGCACACAATTGAACCACACCGACAGAGCGGCTGCTGTCCCTTGTCCTAAATATGCCAACTTTTACGGATGTTTTTTTCACTAACAACTATATAAAAAAACTAACAAAAACCATTAAGTTACAAAATATTCACACAATATTTGTTTGTAACCAGGAAGCCAGAGGTAAAGTGAAAAGGTTTTTGTAATTGTTTTTTATTAACAATGATTATTAGATAAAAAATAGCTAATAAATACTCTTAAATATTTTGTTCTAAAGTATGAGTTAATTATTCTTTACTAACCCTAATGCCTTACATTTCTCTTTTGTAACCTAATCCTGTTTAACCTAATATGTCTCAGTCTGGTAGGGATTCCCCATAGAAAAGGGATAAGTAGAGAAACGCCACTTTAATGATGGCAAGTAGAACCACATCGCTAGCACTCGTGGCGCTAGTGCCACAAACTAAAAGATTCGAAGCAGGACATTACAATTGGAACACAACACATTTTCTATTGCGGAATGTTAATTAATCAATTCTTATATCAAATTCAATTAAACGAAACTAAATCCATTATTTTATAAATAAACCATGTTATAAAATGTAAAATCTAGTTACATTACCTCTTTAAAATACAGTAAACTACAAATTGCTAACAAAACAGCAATAGTGAGTTTTACATAGACTTCACACTTCCTTTTCTCTGGACTTGACGTCCATACATGCACATTCCTCTATGACGTCATTCCAAGCTTCTCCTAGCAATAGTGCCCAACCCATGGGGTTCTTTGAGATTTAAATAAATATTTCAAGGGTTCCTTCAAATAAAATTTTTGGGAATTACTGCCTTAGATGGTGTGTAAAAGATATAACTATATTAATAATCTGCTAGTAAAAATAGTCCAAATAATACAAAACATATTCTTTTGCATTTAACTTTGTTAACATTTTACAATATTGTTACCTGCCTCATTGGCTGAATGTTCTTTGACGTTAATTTCATGTTGGATATGCCTAATAATGACCGGGAGGCAGGGAATCGAATCCTGGTCAGATCAACTGAGGGTTTCCAAATCTCCTTCCGTGCAAATGCAAGTAGATCACCTCTAAAATGCTTCCTTCCTCATCCCTACCGTGTACTGGGGTGAAATTGATACTCACAAATCATCACGATATAGAACCATAACACACTATCATTTATGTAGATAATTTTCATATTTTACAGTTGGCCACTTTGATAGATGACTAATAATTGTGTTTGGGAGGGAATCCATACATACAATTGGTGTCAGTGATAAGAAATATTGTATATGGTGGTTAAAATGCTTGTACATCTTAAAGCTGCCAAACTTTTCATTATACATTATTAAAAAAAATAGTATCCATTTTTTGGTTGGATAATTTAATTATATCATATCTAAGGATAAAAAATATATATTGGAGACTCCTCTAACATAACTTTTAGCATAAAATACCTCAAAGTAATGTGGGGTGAGATTGATAACCTACAAACCAATACAATTTTTATGAAACATTTATACAAAACTTATTCAGAATAGTTAGGTGTGTACATTTAGTAATGCAACATTAACACACACTTATTATTTCGAATAACTTATTCCTTTGAATGATAGAGTAATTTATCCTGACAATAGGCCTATCTTGTCTTTCAGTCTTTGGCATATGTCAATTAAAGGCCTACTGCTATAACTAATTTAATGTCAAAATAAATGTTTTTCAATGAAATTATGGCCTATTTTTTCATATAATCAGGTGATCCCATAGTAAATGTTTTAATTTTTGAAACGAGATGCCGTGAGTCTATAAGAAGAAACTAGGTGGCAGGACCTATGGAAATTACACCGAGGAGAAGTTGAATGAGGCTCTGGTAAAAGTAACAGACGGAGAACGTCTTCAAACAAAGCTTCAAAAGACTATGGCATTCCATATGGAACTTTACACAATGAGCATGGTCGCCATACTGGTGCGCAGACTGCATTGATAAATACAGAAGAAGTTGCCATAATTGAGGGACTGACAAAGTGTGGTGATTGGGGCGTCCCACTTTTTTTTTAATTTGACTTAACGGGGTTTGTTAAAAACTATCTTGACCGACAGGGTAGGTCTGTGGTAAAGTTTTCTAATAACTTGCCTGGAGTTGATTGGACATATTGCTTACTAAAACGACATAAAGATTCTATAGGCCAAAGATTAAGTTCAAACATTGCAAAGAAACAAGCTGATGTATTCCAGCAACTCATATATTCAACTACGATGAGACGAATGTGTCAGATGACCTGGGCAAAAAGAAATTTCTTTATCGCCGTGGTATCATATATCCAGACATTATATATAATGAACCATTCTAAATCGGCGACAACGATAATGGTTTGTGGGTCTGCATCTGGCCTGCTTCTACCACCAAATGTCATATATAAAAGTGAGAACATGTGGGACACATGGACCTAAAGGGGACCCATGTTTTGCTGGGACTTGTTGCTCTAAAGGAACAGTGTTCAAGGTGACCTGGTGGTATAGGGGTAAGGTGTCGGACTTCTGTGCTGGGGATACGGGGTTCAATCCTCGGTCCCGGCACAGATTTATCTGATTACCAAACCCTACCTTCACCTCTGACAAGACATCTTGTGAATGTGGGGAATGCCAGGTCTCCACCGTGGTTCGGATTCCACGTTAAACTGTAGGTCCTGCATTTCATCTCACATTCACCCTACCATTACACATTAGCGTAAGTGCATATAATCCGAATGGGTAGTAAGACGCGGTGCTAATAATAACAACAACAACAACAACCACCGTTCAATGGAACAAACCCTGGTTAGATAAATTCAATTACATTCAACGACTGGTTTACAACACTGTTTTTGCCTCATGCTTGCAAACTAGAAGGCAAGAAAGTATTAAATCTATCGACAGTTTGAAAACTTGCTCTAAAGAAGTTGATGAAGATTTGTTCCTTGTTGATTTTTCAGACATTTTGGCTATTTTGCCAGAGCCAGTAATTGAACAGTCTGGGAATAGAGTCAGATATAGATTTAAGGTAAAAGTCGATGTGAAAGAGGGTCAAGAGAATGTATAGTGAACTGCATTAGTTTTGAGTTTTTTTTACATGTTTCTCTATACAATTAGTTTTAGTTTAACTACATTATTTTGTTTTGTTTACTTTTATAAGCTGTTTTAAGACAAGATTATGTGCTTATCAATCTCACCCCATAAAATAAAAACATTCCAACTGGTTTTGATTGAAAACTAACAGGTAGAATATAATATGGGGTGAAAATGATTGAGTTTCTTGGGAGGAGGGGGAGGGGGATGGCAGTATAAATCTCACCCCACCATATATATATATATATATCAAAAGTTTCGGCTGCAGCTCATTTGAGTGGACGTGTAAATGATTTAAGTAGTTTTAGTAACTGCCATATTCTGTGCTTACCAGAATCCAACTGCAGTTTACGCTTCCTTAAAGATTTTGATGAACTTGATTAGGTTTGTTATTAGTGTGGGTACTCGCTTCAGTGGGCTCATGGTCTAAAGCGTCACTTTCACAGTAGACTAGAGTGGTCAGCGGAAATGAGAGTGGTTAGTGGGAAAATGGAGTTCGAATCCGGCTCAGGTGCATTGAGGGTGCTTTCTCCAAAATGTTTTTTCACTCTCCATCCACACAAATTTGGGTATGTTTTCTCTAAATTCAACCTTCCTCTTCTCCAATCCATTAGTTTAATTAATACTTGAACTGGTAGTAAAATGTGGTGCTAAGAAAATGTAGTGCTGAGGTGACACATGGATCTATATTCAGGGAAGATAAGTACTCAGCTGTTTTTCAATAAATTATAACTTAGAAGAAATGATTAAATTTTTTTTATACATTTTTGTAACTTAATTTCAGAGTAGCTATGTATAATATACTTTCTACTTTTGCACTATCGCTACTGTTTTAAAGTTCTTTGCTATTTTTATAAGAACGCTTTAAAAGCTACTAAATCTCTATATCCGTAGATAAAGTCTTCATATGTTATGTTTGAGGGATTATTAAATTATAAAATAATGCCTATAAAATGATATAATTAATCATTTGAACAATGTTACAGCAAAAAAAATATCCGCATTTTATAAAGTGTACCGTAGCCAATCTACTTAACTTTTCACTTTAGCTTGATACACAATTCAATACATAATGAGACAACTGACGCACATAGAGCTACCAGTAATGTGGCCTAACGTGCTACCACCCACAGGGGTAGTCGCATAACCTAACACATTATTCTGGTTTGCCAGTGGTGGTGAGACCAAGGTTAGAGTCCTGGTTGGGTGCACTAGAGGTGCTTTACGCTAAACGGTTTCTCACTATGCACACAAATCCTGATATAGTTCCTTTAAAATCCTACTTTCCTAATCTACAATTCATTAGTATAATTAATGTATGTGTAAAACCTAAACATGTACCGAGACAAGTTTAAAAAAAAAAAGTGGGACCTTTATAGGAAAGGCAATGAACTACACCCTAAGTCTGTTTATTTATATGCCTTGTACTGCTTTATTTTATGACACAACATAATAAATAATGTTATTTCAGGTTGAAAATATTGTTAAGGTATTCAAAAAGGTCGCTCAGTATCCTTCGCCAACTGCTGCTCGTATTCTGAAACCACCCAGCAACAATGGAGGTCTCACCATTACTTCAGTTTGGTCACAGCGAAACTTGGAGAGAGAAAAATCAATTAAATTTCAACAAACTCATTTTGTTGACTTGTCGTTACAAAAGTCTACAGATATGTATCCTGTTGATATCTCTTTTGAGTAAGTTTAGAAGTTTATTTTTCTTCTAATTGAACATTGTCAGCTGAGATAAAACTAAAGTAAGTTTATAAATAGCAGGGCTGTGGAGTCGAAGTCGGAGTCTGTAAAAATTTACCAATTCTGACCAAAAAATAAACACTTTTAGTATTATAAAAATATATGGCAAATATATAATTTTGATTTTATTCGTTTTTTATTCTTTAAGACCAATATTTGTAGTTTTGATTGACAAATTTATTCAAATATACATTCAAAATGCCAAACAAGCTTCCCATGAAGTCATCTGTATCGAAGCATTTTACTACAGTAAATTTGTTCTTACTTATTATTCCAAAGGAGTCAGAGTCGAACAGAAAAAATAGGGAAGTCAGAGTCGAAGACTTAACATATCGACTCCACAGCCCTGGTAAATAGTAGAATGCATTTATACAAGTTTATTAGTGCTACTGTAGTATATGTCAGTAGTTTTTAAGGTTATGTTAAACTCGTTTAAATTAATTACAACTAAGACCTTCTTCAGTTAGCTAATGAAACAGCTTTTAAATATAGTTTTGTGTGTGTCAACCATGTATCATTTGCTTTTGAAAATATTGCTAAATTAGAGTCCGATTTTCATAGTAAAGGCCCTTTAGAAAATATTAAAATATTTTTGCAGTCAACATTGATAACATTTTACTATAATATGTGTCATTTTTGAGGTATTGATAATATCTATCAAAAGTGAAAGCTGCAGATTATGTGACTTACTGTATGAATATGTTAAAGTAAATCTAGTAACTTTTCTAGTTATCAAATAAGTGTTTCTATGAAAGTTGGACTCTAAGAATATATCAAGTGTTCATATTATGATTTGATAAAATAAATTAATATAACTAAATGGAATAAAAATAAAATATACAATTGCTTCAGACTCCATAGCCCTGCTATTAGGTTATACTGATCCACTTTATTGGTTGGATGATTGAAGGCATCAATCTTGCAATATATCTCAATATGGTGTATTGAATTTGTTTCTTTAATCTGTTTTTCACTTTTTCTAATCTCAAATGCGGGTACACTTCCTCTAAAGTCAACCATCCTGATCCCTAATACATGTGTATAATTAGTATATAGATGTAAAACCTGAATTGGCTGGGAAATTTGGTGACAAAAAAATAAATTAAAAAATTAAAAGCATATTCTGCCAATTGAGAAATTATACAGAATTTATTTGAATATACCACACATCACTAGATGTAACCTTTAATATATTTGAATATACCACACATCACTAGATGTAACCTTTAATATATTTTTAGACTATTGTCCTCGTTGTCTAAATCTGAAGAACTCCGGGCAGTGGTTCGCGAAATTCCCACAGATACCACTTCAAAGAAACAATATCTTGAAGTGTGGAAATTGGGGCAGCTTTATAGAAACTTTGATCTGGCAGCTCTTGAAGTCCACGGAGATGTTTATGCTGATGGTAAAATATTACATGCTTTACTTCAATTAATTTCTTTACTGGCATATGAGATATCTCTATGTTTACACCAGTATATACATTCAAACTTAGTTGTAACGAGCAGATAAATAACAAGGTCACACCTGTAATGAGCACAAAGTCCTAATGATTTTTATTTCCACATTTTCCTATACAATTCATCTCGAATTGAACGCGCTACACGGGTATACCGTACAAATTTGGATAATTATGCAAAAATGTGACGTTCTTAATTGCCAAGGTAGTCAAAAATACCCAATTCTTGGACTAGACAAAAATGTGACGTTCTTAATTGCCAAGGTAGTCAAAAATACCCAATTCTTGGACTAGACAAAAATGAAACCAGTTACTTAGCTTTTATGACCACTAATTTCAGTCTGGCTTATGACTGATTTAGCCCTAAAGTATTTTCCCTACTTAACCTACCTCTCCAGTATTGAGTCACCAACCCTGCTCCCCTACTTAACCTACCTCTCCAGTATTGAGTCACCAACCCTGCTCCCCCACTTCACCCACCTCTCCAGTATTGAGTCACCAACCCTGCTCCCCCACTTCACCCAAACACTGTAAAATCATTTAGAACCTAACCCTTCTGAAACATGTTTACTAACAAAAGAGTGTCTCTTGATTTGTGAAAGAGTCAAATCTATTCGGGAGCTGGAACGCGGAGTGTGTAAAAGTTGTCTTTGCACAAAAGCATACATATCTATATATTGTGGTTAAGTAATTATATTTAGTTCTCTCGCTATCATTTTTAATATTAGTTTGTTTTTTAAATCTATTTTTTTATCAGGTTATTGAAAGAAGAAGAAGATATAGTGAGGAAAACTGTAGCATTCTCCTGATGCTCATTATAACCAATTTTGATTGTAATGTGTATACAATATGTACAGTCCATTGTCAGAGCCTTTTGGAAAATAACTTTTTTTTTCAGCAAAAATTCATATTATTATTAGCACTGCGTCTTATTACTCGTTCTGGTTGTACGCTAATGTGTAATGGTAGGATGTTTGTGACAGGAAATGGAGGACCTACAGTTTAACGTGGAATCCGAACCATGGTGGAGGCCTAGCATTCCACACATTCACAAGTTGTGATTAAAGACGAAGGCAAAAATTTATAACAATCATTATACTACCTAATGGTATTTTGTAGGTATTGATAATATCTCTCAAAAGTGACCTGTGCTGATCACACGAGCTGACATATGACTAATTGAAAGTTGATAAAGTAACTTTTATAGGTGTCAGGTGTCTTAATAAAATAGGGCTGTTGACTTACACTAGCAATGATATATCTGCATGTGGACACCAACATATAATGTGTATAAAACGTGTAGTAGATGAAATTTAAATCAATTTAATACTGTTAAAATATATTACAATTAATGTATTTTTTAAAAGATAGGCCTAGCTATTATAACATTACATACAATTCTAAATAAGCTAAAATATTATGTATTTTTAGCACATATGCTTGTTTCACAGGATGATTATTAAAGGTAAACCGAATCTGATTATAGATTTATTTTTTTTAAATTGAAACTTTACTCAATTTCTTATTGAATATCTTCTGGTGCATCAGCTTACTAGAAACTCCCATCTATAATGTTTTAATTGCTCCTTATAGATGGTGTTTCTAGTCATAAGTCAAAGCACCACAACCGTATATCTACAAATCTGTGTAAGTCAAAGAGTTTATGAAATAATAATAATATAAATCATATTCTGAAAATTGAAAAATGACACCTGGACAGGGGAATCGAACCCGGGACCTTCGGCTTAGTACGCCAATGCTCTTACCACTGAGCTATCCAGGATTCGTCCCGTGCCCATGGTCATTCTTCACTCTTCACTCATAGTTTAAGGCAGAGTTTTATTTTTATTATGAATCTCAGTGATATTTTTCAGCAAGTGTAGACCAGCACTCCACATAGCATATAACATGTTTTAAAGTTCAAATGGAAGATAGTAACATAAAGATAAAGGAAATACAACATGGCTTTTACAATGACATGAAGAACACACTTTACACTGATGTTGCTGTACAAAGAGGTTTTAACTGCCTCTTGAAGAAATGTGATTGTTACCTCCTAACCTATGCAACCTAGGTTTTATTCTATCAGAAATCAGTAGAGAGAGTGTGAAATGCCTAACAACTATTCTTCAGAAAATAAAATAAAACTTGTGGTAAAAGGAAATAAAGTAAATAATTGTAGGAGTATGTAAAAGTAATGACTAACATAAATGACAAAGCCAATAAATTAATTCTGTATGTAACTATATTATAAATTGCTCTTTAAGGTGGGGATGTAGGAGACGCGATGCAATGTAAGGAACGGTTTTTGAAATTTTTATAGCCTAGCTTTTTTCTGATCGAAAGAAATCAAATATTGCTTCAGTATAAAAATGGAGTTTAATTTTCTTCACATGTGACCTTAACAATTCTTGAATAACAGTAGAGGGTGTCCTGGAATTTAATGACAACTTTTCCTCTTAATTTAAAAAGTCAGTCGTTTAATGCCGCTAAGCTCATGATAGATTTTCAAAATTTGTTGTTATAAACATGCATAGAAATTTAAACTCTTATGTTACTACTGAAGCAATATTTGATTTTTTTTGACCAAAATAATGTTTTGCTAGGAAAACTACAAAAAAACTGGCCTTTTCTCACGTTGTCTACATCCACACTTTAAGTAAAGTCTCTGTTTATTGTACCTTATTACATGCATAAAAAATGTACTTCAAAAAGCAAAAAAAAAAAGTTCCATGGAGAGTTATGTAGTTATGTGTCAATATTACATACAATAGAATTTATCACTATTTTAATCCTACTTTTTACGAGTGTTATATATACATTGTTTGTTACAGTGTGACTGATAGATCTGGTGTTTGACTTTTGATACGGTTTGTTTGCGCTAAGGTTGACAATACGAAAAACCTTGTTTGCCTAACGTTACCTTGCACCTTTGTTTAGTTAAGATGGCACTATCCAATTTTTATAAGCCTTATCTGACAGCTGTAAAATGTACTATATCTACTTTCACATATTCATACGTCAAGTATGTGATGTGCATCTGTCAGATTTGATATATTATATTATCAATACCTTTTATATAACACAAACACAAGTACACTGTTATCAATATTGATCCCAAAAGAGTGTTTTTATATCTTCCACAAGTTTCTTCCAATGAAAATTGTACTATGGTTTTCATGTGGAGTAAAGAAGGTCTATTACAGGTTGTTTAAAGTTTAATATATTTATATCAATCAACTAATCTATTGTCAAAAGACGAATGGTTAATTTTAATCAACCAATAGTGATAGATCAGATGGTGACTGTAAAATGAGTATTCATATCTCCGTCGGTTGTACTTTTGGTGTTTTTCATAAAAAGCTCCACTTGTTCTTCTGCAAATGTGGGTACACTTCAACTTTACTCATCCCTAACACATGAGCAAAACTGGTACTAGGTTAGGAAAGCGAAAGAGGAGTTGTTAAGAGAAGGAAAAACATATATGAGGGTAACAGGAGTTGTATTAAGACGACAAGTAGGAGGACAGTTCCAAGTAAAAAATAGAGTGAAGCAAGGGAGTGCCCTCTCACTGCTACTATTTGTGATGGTAATGGAAATGGTCAGGAACAAAATGGCAGGAAAATATGAAGGCCATGATGTTTGCTGATGACTTGATGATTGATATAGGTTGAGAAGGAAGAGGAAGTACAGGAACACCTACAAGAATGGATTGAGGAAGTGAGAAAGAGTGGAATGAAATTTAGCATGGCAAAGTGTGAAGGAATATTAGTGATAAGGAAGAGGGTAAAAGAGGGTAAGGCCTAGCCAAGCTATAAAGTTTGATGGTGTAGACAGAACATAAAATGAGGCGGGATTAAGGCGAAAGGGGGGAAGTATAGACGATCTAATGAGAAGACGACAGCAGCGAGAGTTGTTTTATAAGCGTGTAATAGACCTGCTATGGAGAAGAGAAGTCCCCTTGGAGTGTAAGGAAGTGTTGTACAGGGGGTACTTTGTACCCATTGTCACACATGCAGCAGCAACATGGTCATTGAATGTAAAAGATACTAGGAAAGTGGCGGGCAGAAGAACAAAGTTTTTGAGGAGCATGTTAGCTGTCGCAAGGAGAATCAGGATAAGGAATGAAGTTATCTGAGAAAGAGTAGGGGTACAGAGAGTATAATGAGATAGTCGAGAAAGCAAGACTGAGATGGAATGAACATGTAATGAGGATTGAATGATGTTATCTGAGAAAGAGTAGGGGTACAGAGAGTATAATGAGATAGTCGAGAAAGCAAGACTGAGATGGAATGGACATGTAATGAGGATTGAAAAGAGAGGATGCAGAAGAAAATGTTGGAAACAAGGTATGTTTGAAAATGACCACAAGGGAGGCTGAGAAAGAGATGTGAGGAACAGATAACATAATGTATGAAATTGAGAGGATAGGAATGGAAGCAATTAATAGAGGAAGAATGATGCAAGAATAAAGGAATATGGGGGCATTTTACTGAACTGACCTGGCCACAGGTTGGAAACACTTGATGATAAGTATGTGTATAACCCAAAGTGGATATGGTATTAAAACAATATTGTATAATGGTGTTTCTTTTTTACAGGTGATTTTGGAGCTTTTGATTGGTCCCCATGCGAACAGAAGGTTCTCTATATTGCTGAGAAGAAGTTTTCTAAGTCTGAACCTTTCACTAAGGTTAAACCTCAGGAGACAAATGAAAATAAGCTTGGAGGAGGGAATAAAACTGTCAAAGTATGTAGTACTTTAATGATATGTTCATCACAACATGCAGTCTGATTTTCATTGGATACTTGTTATCTGAAAACTGGAGACTCATGTTACCACAATGGCATAACAAGAATTATACTTGTATTCTTAGTTTGTTTGGTTATTGAAAAGGAATGGTTGAGAACCAATTATTCCATTCAAGACGAGAATATGAAAAAATATTGAGATGCTAGGTGAGAAAACTTCCTTTGAAATACATAAAGGAAAAAATAAAATTTGCCTTGGTAACCATATATATCTTATAGAGAGCTAGAGTTTCTTTTCCCATTTGGACAGATGCTTGAAATGGACTATTATATAGTTTACTGAACACTTTAACTTCTTGGTTTGGTTTGTAAATTTCTCAGGATTGCTATTTGATTTTTCATTTTGTTCAAATTTATCTCTATTTTGAGATTCATTTTTAACTTTGTGTCCAGATGGTGTGCCCGCGAAACTTTGCGGGTCTCGTCGTCGACGCGGCAGGACTCGAAAAATTAGTCCTTTTCTTTTGAACCGTGTTTATCATACCATATAAAATGATATACTCCGTTCCTCTGTGTTTCTCAACCGGGCTTGGAACCGGCTATGGCCACATTAACGGGGTTTCATGTGAAAATTTTAACTGAAAGATTTATTATTAACTCACCTCATAAGTAATTTTGAAAAATAATCTAATGTATCATGAAACCAATATACGGCACTGAAAATTAAAGAAAGATGTAAACTATTTTATATATGAGATAGATGTAAGCCTTACTTGAAAGAAAATAATTAAACTGCTCAAAGAACCTCTGAATAGACCACGTAAGCATAAATGTCTTCCCCACGTGGTTTCTGATGTACTTCACATCGGGATCCGGCTTGGTCTGGATCCTGACATCCTCCAGTCTTCTGGCACGCAATAAAGCCACATACAGCTGTCCTTGGCTAAACACCGGTTTCGGGAGATAGATACTGACACGTTCGAAAGTTAGTCCCTGACTTTTATTTATAGTCAAAGCGAGAACCAGATTGATGGGAAATTGTTTCCTCGAAAAGGAGAAAGGAAAATTTAAATCTGAAGGTGAAAGTTTAACCATGGGTATAAGAACTCTCTTACCGGCATGCGATCCCATTAACACTTTACAGTCCATCATGTGATTCCGCATCCTGAGGATGGCCAATCTCGTCCCGTTATACAGACCGTTATTCGTGTCCATGTTCCTCAGTAGCATCACTACGGCACCAACCGTTAATTTAAGTTCATGAAGTGGTACACTGGGTGGGTTAAGAGAATGAATAAATTCTATGAATACATTCATTATTTCGTCCTCCTGTTGTCGCCCCAAAAAATCAGTACTGAGCAAACTCCGGACATCTCCGCAGAGACGTTTGACAATATTATAATTGATGACGTCGATTTCCTCGTTCCTGGGATACAGAATCACTTTCGAAGAGAGGATCTGAAACAGAAGGAAGTAAATATTAAAAAAAGCCTACCAAGAAACCGTTTTAAATACCAAAAGGAATAAAATAAACCGTGTACACAATGAGCACCAACCTGCTCGTTCAAAGAATCACCGATGAAGTCAGTACAAAGATCGGCCTCAGGTGGGACGACGCATTGCTGAGGTATCTCGATGCACCCCTCCGGAAGTCCCCACAGTACCGGTGCCCAGCCTTCTCCGACCTGGAGAAGCCAACGCTTGAAGAAATCCTGACCTTCGTCGGCCCTCATATTGACATTTAATTTGAATTTTCGGATTTGATTCCATTAAAGTGAGTACTTGAGACACTGCGTAACAGTCTTGGCTCTTCCGCCTCTTCTCACAACAGGCAAAACTTGGCGAAAATCACCTCCGAGTAGTAAAACTTTGCCACGGAAAATAATCCGGTTGTTTCCTGTTATGTCTCTCAACAATGGATCAGCAGCATGTAACGTATCGCAGGGTGCCATAGGGACCTCGTCCCTAAATATAAGACTGCAGTCTTAAAGTTTCTGAGCCTCTGGGGACTCCACGGTGATGTTACACACACTGTGTGTCCAGTGGGACAGGAAAACAAAACAGACCGTGGGAAGTCTTCCCGCATTCCAAAAGAATAGCAGTGATACTGGTACAGGTGACCGCTTGGGCAGTTAGAACCATCCCTCTGACCTGATGCATGAGGACATTGTATACATAAGTTTTACCGAAACCACCGGGACCGCCTACAAAGAAGGCCCCCACCCTGGGTTCTTCCCCTTCATTGTGCGACCGGACGGCCTCCATCACGGAGTTAAAGAGAGGTCTATGCTCGCCATTCAACGTCTCTGTCTTGCGCCTAGCCTTATTGGCCTAAGTCTGGGCATTGTACATCTCGACTTGCAGATTAGCTTCAAACCGAGGCTTCGGCAGACCGAAGTCGCCGCACGACTTTCCGAAAGCGGATAGCCTTGTAGCAATGTTCGAAAGAGCCTCTTGCTCAGCGACTTCTACATTGACAATCCTCGTGTCGATGAGATGTTCCTTAATAGTTTGATATAATAATACTGGAGAAGCCGGGTTGCAATGAATCAAGATATGGACGAACAGTCCTTTCAATTGGAACGGCATCTGCCAGGGTGCGGCTTCAAGAAGTGTCGTCTCATAGGCGTCGTCACACTCTAGTACCAGAAGCTGCTGACAGGCCTCTTTGAAGGTAGCACGGACATGGCAGTGGACGGTTTTGACATTTTCGAAGGAAGTCGACCCCTAACCGTGTGTAACAGCGTCCTTAGGTGGAACAGCTCTTTAGAAACCATGGGATTGATATTGGCAACCCTGCCGAGGGTATTGAAGCCTCCCATCGCTCTAGGTTTCCAGCGGCATTCTTTTTCCATCCAGGAGTAGTGTGATGGAAACTGGACAAATGTCATGGTCAGGGGACAGACCTCCGAGGAACATGGTCTTCCCATTAAATGCAGCTCTTTATGCTGAATATTTATATCAAAAAGGAAGTGAAACGAGTCAAACTAGCGGCAGATCTCTCAAGCGCACCTCTGATATTGTTATCATGTATGAGTACAGTTTGGCGGTCGAGAAGATGTATGTTCAACCGAACGATCACGATGTTCTTGTCCTGCATCTTGTAAGCAAAAAGTCTCCAACAGGCCTCCGGAGAGCTGGACATATTTGCAATCCAGATAAGACTTAACCTCGTCCCATTGAAGATCAAACTCAACGGTAGCACTGTCATTCCCTTTAAGAATGTACTTAAGGAGATATTTCGTGGCTTCCATAGAAGAGCAAATTTCAACATTGATATGAGCCCCGTAATTCTTTAGAAGGTACGGACTATAAGGCACCACACACCGGTTGTCATACGTCCTTACAGCGGACTCCACGACAGTGCTCACCGTTGGTCCTTTTGTATTGGACGAAGCCTTTGTGATGCATGTCCGTCTCTTTGGAGAAACTCTTGGGGAAATTGAAGCGGCACTTGCTGTCCCTGTAGCAAGGGGCTTTAGGGCCACACCTCCTATGGCGTATGTGGGCTTTGACCAACTCGTGGAGGAGCGGTTCTTCAGCCGGTGACAGTATGCTTGCTCTCAGAACTCTGTCAGCGGCCTCCAGAGTATCCACCTTGTCGGCCCTGTGCAGAAAGACCAAAAGAGGACAGTGAGGCAGTCCCTGCTTCTGGAATTTGATAGAGTACGGGAAGGCAACACAGACGTTGAAGATTTGCTTGACATTAATATCTTCTGTGAAAGAGTCGAGCTTCGTCTTGAAGACACAAGAGACCAAGTCGGGCCTATGGCACACTTCTTGCACCCCACGGAGCTCCAGCTGAATCTCAGGCCAGTTAGGGTTGCAAGTAAAAGTGATGAAGAGATCAGGTTTTCCGAACCGCCTCATGATGGCGATGGAATCTTGATAAGTCTGATACATCTGAAAGAAGAAGGTAAGATTACAACCTTAGCCACTCTCTGGTTGTGATCCTCAGCATTCCTTTCAAGGTGGCCCATTAAGCCTTGATATTCATCGACTCTAAATTTGTCCTGGTTGCGTTTGAAAAGCCACAATCTGTCGGCCTCAGCCTTGCAATAACTGTCTACCACGTATAGTTGGAACAGGCTATGGCCGTATTAAGCACAAGGTTATAGAACCATACAAACGAATTTAACGAAGAATTGAACTCTTCATCATTCCTAGTTGAGAAGATATGACCGAGTGGGCATATGCCCCCTTGAAAGACAAATTTTCCCAACGATCAATTTCAAATCGAATGCCATAGCCTGTCCCAAGCCAGGTTGAGAAACGCAGAGGGGGCGAACGGGGAAACCTGTTTGTTTTTCGCTTTTTGCGATCGGAGACTAATATATTTCTATTATTGTTACAGAAAGAAGACTCCCATGTGTACAACGTGGGTGAATTCAAGTTAAAAATGCTACTTTTCATTTAAATTCATACATATTTGGTGATCTACAAGTTCATTACACTTAGTAATTAATGTTTGAAGAATTCAATGTGAAATATTATTTAGAATAAAGATAATAAAGATATGTAATGTGATAATAAACTTTAATGGATGATAAAGAAGATTAATTGAAATGGGAATTGTCAATTTAACATTAACTTAACAGTTGTATTAAAAAACTAATGTTGAATGTAAATTATTATATATAAAGAGACATTAAATAGAAATAAATTTAAAAATGTCATCAATTAACATATAAGATATCATCCATTAAAGTTCATTATCACATTACATGTCCTTCTTATTATCTTTATTCTAAATAATATTTCACATTGAATTCTACAAACATTGTATATCTGCTTCCTTATTACCATTTCATCATGTTTTTTAAGAAACTTATTAATTAGTTAAAAACAGTGATACACTTTTGTTATTTTGTATGACTATTTTAAACAGTAATATACTTTTGTTATTTTATGTAACATTGTCACCTTTTTTAAGTATATTTTTTCAAAATTCCTAAGAAAAAACCTGTGGACTATAACATTCATGCTAAAAAGGCACGTTTACGTAAAGCTGTTTCGCGGCCGAGTCAGAGCCAAATAAGCACCACTGTTGACCGAGTGCAATCCACTTTGCTTAAAATAAACATTTCATTTGCCGAGCGGAGGCTCACAGACTCTTCTTTGAATAGGGCCATAAGTCCCGTTCTTTACGATGTGGCATGTTCCACGCACATAAGGCCTGCTGATAATATTTCAATTTTCATAAATGAGAGCCGTGTAAGTGCTCACACAACTTTTATGAATGTCACTGATTTTACCTTTGTTGTGCGGCAAGAGGGATATCGTCCCAAAAGGGCCTTTTACCCTGATGACGGCCAGCAAGCCGGATGCTCTAAGGCTAGAATCACCCAAGATTCACCTTTCAGGGGCCAAAAACCTCTTGCCAAAGAAAGACCCTGTCCGCTTCTTCTCTACCGGTTGGAAGTTCCTCCGACCTAGCAGTTCGTTCCTTCGAGGATAGCTCTTTCCAGTTGGACGAAGAGACGGCGAGACTTTTCCTTGAATCGTTTTACGGAGACTTCGTTGACAAGATTTCCATCGAGATAGGTGAAGAGATTTTTCCTGGAGGACGGCAGAGACCCAGGTCGTTCCACCGTCAAACCTATCATGATGCTTATCTCGAGATCGGAGAGGTGGAAAATGTTCATACGCATTCTATGGGACGTACGACGGACACCTGCGCTAGCTGTGGGGCCAGGCACTTTAAAGGCAAAGTTGTCGGTCATGATAGGACCTTCACTCTTTGTTGTAAGAAGGGTAAAGTGACTCTCGGACCCATGCAGCCTGTGCCAGAAATTCTAAAACACCTTCTAATGGGAAACGACAACGTCGCAAAAGGTTAAAGACAACATATATAACACTACAACTCTTTGCTTACTTTTGCCTCTTTCAATGCTGATGGCTTGAATGAATCTGCAGGATGAGGTCCCTATTGCATAAGGATCCATGGACAGATCCACCATTTCACATCGGGTGGTGCCAGGCCTCGAGACGGAGCGTCCCACAATACAACCAGTTGTATTTTCTGGATGTTAAAATGGCTAACCAGATCCGTCCGCAACAGCACGATCCTTGCCAAATCGAGCTTATCGCCTAGTAATGGGCATAATCGAATGGTTTTAAGAATCGAATAATCATTCGATTCTTTGAAAAATAATCGAATGAATCGAAAGAACCATTCAAATGATTTTGAGAAGTAGTAAAGAGTCGGTAATAATAAAATATTTACTACTTCTAAAAGTAGTTACTAGTTGCTCGTTTTGCTTTGTGCTACTATTCACTTTACCCTGCTGTAGAATCTCCCAACACGTATTCCATTTGCGTTTGCAGCTTATCAAAACTTTACTATTACTACATTTAGTTCCTTGTGACGGTGTCGAAAACCAAAGTACAGCCACAACAAAATACTATACAGTGAATAAGTGAACGCATTTCTCAAATAAGTAGCTCACAATTAATATAGATACTTTTGCGTACGATTAATAATTAAATAAGGAACATGCGTTTCCCTTTGTGTTTAAAAGAGTCAAAATAATTTATCCTTTAATATTTGCTAAACATAACAAAAAGATATAAGCTTACTGTTGGAGACACTGACTAAGATGCACGATCCAACCACTGCACCAATCACGAGAGGCGCTGCAGTGGCGCAAGCATCACAAGTTAGCCAATCACATAACTTTCCCTTACACAGTTCTTTTTCCGTCACCAAACCGACCGCGTCGTTTTGTGCTCACGCTAACTTTC
>CABFVX010008551.1:0-21437 GCA_902151425.1 Timema shepardi | reverse complement strand
AGACAGACAATACTGAGTCATAATGTGAGAGAGCCTCTCAACACAGTAACACCTTGAACCCTGTCCCTGGGTCCCTGGTTATTGTGACAAGACAGACAGACAATACTGAGTCATAATGTGAGAGAGCCTCTCAACACAGTAACACCTTGAACCCTGTCCCTGGTTACTGTGACAAGACAAGCGGGTAATAATCTATTGTTAGTGAGGGCCGGCCGCGCCACCAAGAATAGACCCCCACAAAGTGCCACCGCGCCTCAATGAGCTTTTAGTCTCTAAGAAGGGTTGCCTATCGCGCTGTCTGGCTGGCATACTATGCGAACATTTCTTTCACCTTTTCTCCTTCACCCCTTCTTCTCTGACTTCTCTCACCCACACCTCTCTTATATTTCTAAATTAAAGTTGTGCGTCTCAAACGACCAAAATATGTCCCCTATAGCTTATGGCCGCTATAAGAATATTTAATTAAATGGCATTACCATGAAAGGTATACCGTGATTTTGGTAAGGAAGCACGTCCTGAAAGGCATTATTTCGTACAAGAATCTTACTTTATAGTAGTACTTAGGTAGAATTATAAGACTTCCGCAACTAGCTTCCTATTACCATTCTGGAAGGTCTTTTATCCAACCAAAATACTACCATACAGTAGGATTGGTGCACGAAATAAGACCTTTAAGAACGGGATTTTTTACCAAAATAAGGGTACACACGGATTTTTCTGAACAGCGTATTTAATACTTTACCATATGTGTGGGAGAATCGCATTTTTTGTCTACAATTGGATTGGTAATCCTAAAACTCTCGTGTAACATAGCAAACACATTTTTAAGGGCATAGAATCACGAAAAAGCAAACAAGTAGGCCAACCAAACCAACTGAACATAAACATTCCTACCATAGATTATCTAGTAAATAACATCACGAGGCTATTCCTATTATAAGGAGAGCAGCTATTTTGATAAACTGTCACAAGTTCGACGACTAGATATCACTTTGACGTCATTCAATCAATGTATTGAAAGCAGCCGGCATGTGAAGCCTGCGTCATATCCTGCGTCGCAATGCTTGGTTGGGTAGTGTTTACACAGGCGGTCCTACAGATAGCGTCATTTGTGTCACTTCCTTCAATAGAGGTCTTTGTAGAACTTTAAATTAGCCAGCATTTTGGATTCACAATTATGAATTATTTTATCGTGTTTCGGAAAGAGAAAGTATTGTAATCGCAAAAAAATTAGCTATATATTTTGATGGATATCGATGTTTCATGACACCCAAAAAATTGGTTTTTTGCAATACTCTCTGTTACTGACTGAGACTAGAGTCAAAACCATTTTACCAATAGGGCTAAAACTTGGTATCTAGGGTTTTCATAAGATTCCCCAGATAAATAAACCCTAAATTAAGTTTACTTCAGGCTAAAAAAAAGCAAAATCTATTTTATCAAATTATAATCTAACGATTTTGATTAACAGTTGTATCCAGGCCCTGTTTAACTTTACAAACAAAATAGCCCATTGCTTATTTTCCCAACAAAATTACATTGAGGATAATTTTAAAAATCTGACTTTCAATTTGGATAATATTTTCACAACTCTTTGAGATAAGAAATAATTTACTTTAAAAAAAGTTTTAGCTCTATTAATAATAAATAATTTTTACTCTAAAGAATATTTTACGATTTATAGACCTATATATTGATTTTAAATATAACTCAGGGAGATAGGGAATTTAAAATGTACAGAACAAATAATATGTTTCTGTAAAAGTGTGTATTATTTAGAGTATTCTCTTTGGTGAAATGCGATGCTCTATTTTTCACATTATATTTCTTTAACAACGTATGCTATTTTGTATTAGATATCTTACGAGCTATAAGAATAAATTAGATAAAGGAGAGAGAAGTTATGTGTGCTGCACAGTACCTTTAGTTTTTTAAATCTGTTTGATCACATCTTTACATACAGTTGAAAATAGCGCAATAAGGTGTTTGATTTATATCCACACTCACTATATCTTAATGTATTTGATCTTGATTGCATCGTATATAAAGGTATTGTAACTACCTGTGCAGTATTTGATTATCTTGTTGACCTAGTTGCGTTGTGTATTATAAACATTAAATAATCAAAGACGCGAATGTCAGCAACCAAAACATCGAATTCTAACACACACTCAGTTTGTCAAACTAACCCATAGCAGAGTAAGCATTTTATCCAGCACTTGGAAAGATTTCAATTATCCCTACTTAGAAGACCTACCTCTTGTTGATTGGTCTGACGGACAAGACAATTCAGGGATGGTCCCCTTCCGGTGTATACATATGATAAACTTGTAGAGACCCAAAAAAACGAAGTTTTTCTATCATTTCGTGGGCGTACCTTTGACTCTGTGAATAATAACAAGTTCTTACGAATAAATAACATACCGGAAATGTACAGTACACTGCATTATTATTATTATTATTATTACCGCGTCTTACTACCCGTTTGGCTTATACGCACTTACGCTAATGTGTAATGTTAGGGTGATTGTGAGATGGAATGGAGAACCTACAGTTAAACGTGGAATCCGAACCACGGTAGAGGCCTGGCATTCTACACATTCATAAGTTGTGATTAATACACGTCTTGTTAGAGGTGAAGGAAGGGTTTGGCAATCAGATCTGTGCCGGGACCAAGGATTGATCCCCGCGCCCCCAGCACTGAAGTCCGACACCTTACCCCTAGACCACCAGGTCACCCAGTACATCACAGAGAACCGCACTGCGATGCGGTGCATGCCTCGAGCTACATTACCTAGCTAAGTGAAGATGGGGTGAGACGGGCTCACCAACACTGCTGTACGCTCTTCATTGGTTTGCTAAGATCAATGCATTGGTAACTTTCCACCCCTAGCCCTCATCGAATATTAACAATTGACGCCGTCTGAGCTAAACCTTGTTACCTGGGGTCCTACCCTTTGTGTGCGACGTGACGTAAACTTGTTGACGGGGGTGTACGGGGTCTGGGTGGGAGTCTGTCGTTGCCATGGCAACCTTATATCTCCGCACAGGGAGGTGAAGAGAGGAGGTTGTAGCGTGTGTGCGATCAATGCCGACCATTCTGCTACTGTGCTAGCTGGCACTGCAGTCATCCCCATAGGGAGGGCCAAGGAAAAGGTGGTGGGGCCTTTTTTTATTACTTATATAGTGCCGATAAAAAATGTAGTAGCTTTTCCAAATTTTTATTTTGAGCATATATCATAAACACTGCTCATAATGTTATTTAATCAGCAAGAAAAAGAGGACAAACCTGATTATTTATATATATAGTACTTAATCTTACTACCCGTTTAGATTTTATACTTATTGACTTCAACTGGGATCAATTTTGTGCCCCCTTAGATCAGCAGGTAGGCCAATTTGTCTGGAGTACTTTGAAAACTTCAATTCATGTCTGGTCTGGTTTGCCAGAAACTCGGAATATTGGCGCTCGAATCCAGACCTGGTGTACTTAGGATGGTCTTTCCCAAATAGTGTTCCATTTCCTCCACACAATTGAGGGTATGTTTTCTCTAGATTGAACTCCCCCCCCCATTAGTATGAATATGCACACACAACATATGTATATAGGATTGAGGTTAATATTCTAGTGTAAATAATTTGATCCATAAGGATTTTATGATGGCTAGTAACGAGTTAGTGATCAGTTATTAATGTTGACACTTTTTGAAATATTTGTAGCTACGTTTTAAATACTTACTGGATTTATGAAACGCTATATTTTTTTGCTCCCTATCTCAATATCTCTTCTTCCTATACATTGATTTCCTTACTATTGGATATTTGGAACCTCTTTTAGAAAACATAAACATAGGTTTTTATCGGTCAACATAGCTAACATTTACCTAGATTATTAATGGTATTTTACCATAATTATTGATATTGTCAATATAAAACAACAGCTGCATTAAACACGACTAGAGATATGAATACTATACGTGAAAGTATATTCAGTAACCTGTTTCTAGATCAGATAATATGTCACTTCGTAAGAAATCTGGGGTATTGTTACTGATCTGTAGTATATTCAAACATTTATTAATAATAATAATAATTAGCACCGCGTCTTACTAACCGTTCGGGTTATACGCTTTTAAGTACTAATAACGCTAATGGATTAGGAATTGGGAAGGTTGAATTAGAGGAAGTAAACTCGCATTTGCGTGGAGGAGGAGTGGAAAACCGTTTAGGAAAAACCACCCTCACCCGACCGAGATTCGAACCTCGATCTCCCCGTCCTCAGCGGTTGAGCTCAACACGACAAGCGCGTTAGCCAACTACTCCACCGAGGCGGGTAAACATTTATTAATATTCTTCTTACACTTTCTAAATGTTATATCTACATTCATAGAGACCTGTTGGGAATGCCAACAAGGTTATCTGGTCTGGTTTGCAAGTGATGGAGAGGTAAGGGTTAGAATCCCAGCCGAGTATACTCAGTTGGATTTTACTTTATCATATAAATAAAATAATGTAATCGTGTGAATATAGAAAAAAATTAGTCTATATATTTTAATCGTATAAATTTTCTACCTAGAGATTATGATGAATTTTGACGTTTCTTGTGCCCCCAAACCCCGCCAAAAAATGGCTCTTACAATACTGTATGTATATCCCTATGACTTCAGCAGAAACGGTTTGATTCATTTTGTTCAAACTTTATATTTATATGTTATATAGATTATAAATGAGGGCGATTTTCTTTTAATTTTGATTCGAGTACTTAATTAAGAATGGTTTACTGATGACTGATTTTGAAAATTGTTTTAACATTTGTAAAATGGATACTTGGGTGAAGCGTTTGACATGACAAATAGCGAGATGTATACGTTAATGGGGGAACATTTTACTATGGGTAGTTTACTAAGGATTAGTTTTTTAGGTCAAAATTGTTAAAAAATATCTGAAACGATTTATTTAAATTGATATTTGGGGATCGTTTAACGTGGTAAATAACAATGTATAATCGTTTGTCTGAAAAAAAAAGTATTGAATTTGTTTTACTGATAACTTATTTTTGAAATTTTATCACAAACTATAATAGACGATTTTCAACGTACGTCCACTCAGTTTACACTGAAAGGTAGCATTATTACCTTGACGAACTAAGACATGACCCTATCTTATAAACTACACTATAGAGGAACCGTACAAGATAAGCGTACTTGATAGTTTTTAGGATAGAACGAAGGGTATAATTGTATCCTAACATTTATTTTCTTAAATGACATATAAACTTATCGGAAAAAGTCCACCTTCCCATTTCGAATTAACGATAATTTGACCGATAGAGCGAAGGTTGCGATTCCGTCTTTCTTAAAAGTTATATCTTGATAGTTGATCGTCCAGCGAGAGAGAGTGGACGCGGTCGACGAGAGACGCGAGCCAGAACTCCACAGAGCAGGTAATTGAACAAGGTCGTTTATTTTAGCCACGTGGCTTCTATTTCCAGCCGGGAGGTTGACACTGGCACCAATATACTCCTCACGGCTACATGGCGAGATTGACGGGACTTCACTTGGAGGTTAGGGTTACCTCGGGTTAGGTTATGGACTTGATATGTATATACTTACCAGCATAATAACTATACAGGGAGGTTAGGGCTACCTCAGGTTACGTTATGGACTTGATATGTATATACTTACCAGCATAATAACTATACAGGGAGGTTAGGGCTACCTCGGGTTACGTTATGGACTTAATGTGTATATACTTACCAGCATAATAACTATACAGGGAGGTTAGGGCTACCTCGGGTTAGGTTATAGACTTAATATGTATATACTTACCAGCATAATAACTATACAGGGAGGTTAGGGTTACCTCGGGTTAGGTTATGGACTTAATATGTATATACTTACCAGCATAATAACTATACAGGGATGTTAGGGTTACCTCGGGTTAGGTTATGGACTTAATGTGTATATACTTACCAGCATAATTATACAGGGAGGTTAGGGTTACCTCGGGTTAGGTTATGGACTTAATGTGTATATACTTACCAGCATAATAACTATACAGGGAGGTTAGGGCTACCTCGGGTTACGTTATGGACTTAATGTGTATATACTTACCAGCATAATAACTATACAGGGAGGTTAGGGTTACCTCGGGTTAGGTTATGGACTTGATATGTATATACTTACCAGCATAATAACTATACAAGAAGGTTAGGATTACCTCGGTTTAGATTATGAACGTATTGTTTATATTCTTACCAACATAATAACTATACAGGGAGGTTAGGGTTACCTCGGGTTAGATTATGAACGTATTGTTTATATTCTTACCAACATAATAACTATACAGGGAGGTTAGAGCTACTTCGGGTTAGGTTATGGCCTTATTATTTATATAATTACCATTTTATGTTATGGACTTATTGCTTATATTCCTACCAGCATAATAACTACACATAGAGGTTATATTTTATGGGCCAGCCTAGATTTCGGTATAATTTGGGGGTACTAATTTTCCCTTATACCACAGTTATATGGGTGTGTAAGGATGACTAAAAACCATGATTGCCATTTCAAATTGGTAGCTAGTAAAAATGATGGCCAATCCAAGATGGCGGATGTTGAGTTTGAAAAAAACAACTATATATATACATATATATTTATATATTGAAATAAAGGTCCGATTTCAACATTATTTTTCCCAAACAAAAGGTTAAAATGTGCCCTATATTTAAGTTTCTTTAAAGTTTTTCAGGGTGTGCAACTGTTAATTGGTAAATTGTGGATTAGTCAAGATTTTGTAATTTAAAAAAATTATGTATTTGTTTACATGCATTAACTAAAAACCTAGACATCTGAACAGAAAATGTTTGGAACAAATATCTTAGAGTAGTCTTCTATATTTAAATTGATGTAAAATACTTTTGAGTTTTGGCCTTTAAATTGCCTCAATTGAATCAACTACTTAGACTGTACAGCGTGTTCGTTCCCTAATGTTTACTCGTTTCCACGATTAGTAAATAATGGGTTAAAATCAATAGTTAATAAAAATAAGTAAACATTTTATAATTCTTAAAAGCTTTTCTCTCAAAACATTTCTTAACCTAGGAACTAATATTATGAAACAGCAAGAATATAATTATCGCATTAATAAAGTTACAACAAGCTAACACATTAATTTGGTGAACTGAATTTTATCATTGAAAAAAGTTATAATCTGGTAATATTCCATAGTTAAGTATTTTCGCAGTAGTTTCATTCATTATAATCTTCATCATCATCATCACTTTTACAACAGTCATAAAAGTTTAAATCTTTTTCTACACATTCCTCATGCTTATTCATGTTATTACTCTTTGTCAGTTTACATCCCTCAGTACATTTCAACTGATTTACCACGCAAGTGCATGATGGCAGTTGGCACAACCTCTTGCAAGAATTACTCAAAATTTCCAAAACTGCTTCCTGTGCTGGTGCTCCCGTCATCCATTTGATGCAAGCTTTCCATCTTTGTCTAGCATACATCCATGATCTTCTGGTTCTGCATATTCAGTAAGGTTCAACAGACATCTCTTACAAATAGCTGTTTGATGTTTGGCTCGTAGAGAATGTTGACGAAGACAGTCTTCACATGGAGGAAGCTTTGTTGACTCAACTGAACCTTGTCGACTTCGAAATATTTTGTCTCTAACTTCATTGATATTTTCAGTTTTAATATTTCTTGAATATGGTTTACTTATAAACTTTTATGTCAAACAATGGTATTTGTCGGGTAGTAAAATCTGGCTCCCCAGCATTGAAAACAGTGAAACGAACTCATATCAGTTGTTTGTAGAAGTTTTAGGGCTTTGAGCTTGCCTTGTCCAGAAAGAGCACTGACTGTATCACAACCTGTCCATGCCTGTAAACCTGATAATGCTGATTTAACAGGAGAGCCAACCGCAGATGCAAGTTTCTTAATGTCTATTAACCTGGCTCAACCAATTGTTCCACGTTTGATGTATAGGTTGCTCTCTCAAGGGATTTCCTAGGATATATAAAGAGCTAAACCCAAAACGACAGTGTCATCAGATACACAAACAATATTTGAGTATTACATAGTTGCATACCTAATATGTAGCATCATGCGAGTACCTGATTCTTCTTGGGAAGATGCAAAATATTCCACCTCGTGGAAGCCACTAGCAGTTATTTTGATGCACGTTTTACAAAAAGTAGCAAACAATGTTTTATCACCAATCTTTGTCCTTCTGTTTTCCTCTTTCCAATTTTTAACAAGGAATTGTGTTAGCTTATTCTTACTATCAGCGCTTTGTAGAATAAGTCTCCATTTGACAATTCTATTCCACTTTTAATATTATCGAAGGAAATTCTTTCTTCTGAACCTCTGCTAAGACATTCTGCAGGTTTGATTGATTTTTAGTTGTTAGTATCAAACACAATGTCGATTCTCTTGCTGTAATAGCCAGTATTTAAAACCTGATTGAGGATCGAAATGGATAGTTCATTAAATGCCCTATTTTCTCCACGAAGCTTTTGAATCAATTCCATTCCATCAATTACAGTGGCTGATGAATAAGTATTCTGGTGAAATCAGGCTTTCCAAGTTTATCCCCAATACTGCCTGGATATTTTTTTTCATTGGCCCATCAGGGTTGGCCATACTCCAAGGGGTGGTTGAACACGTCTAACATATTTAAATGTATGTTTTATGCTATGCGTATCATACTCGCATAAAGTTTAGGTCTTTCTTGAGAATTACTTCTTTGTTCTTTCCACTTTGTAGCAATTTTATACTAGGATTCAAAGTATTCAAGTTGATTTTTTATAAGCTCGATAAAACCTTCTCCTTTTTCAAGACGATCTCTTTTAAATGATCCGAATGCGTCCTCGCCTTTTTTCCTCGTGGTTAACAGAGATGTTTGTACATCAGGTGTTGCTGCTCTATCTGTTGATAAGTTGCTAATGTCTGAAGGACTTTGTTCAAATGGATTAGTCCAGTCGTTCTCCTAAAGTTGGACTGCAGATGAAACACACGCTTCATCTATTTTTATCTTTGGCTTTTGTGGATCATAGTGGTAAAATGTGGCCTGACTTGTGAAACGTAGATTTTCTCGTAGCTGCCTTAGAGCTGATGCACGATATTCAGCTATACTATAATATTTTTCAACAGCACCAGCTTTTAAATTGAATCACTTAGTATCTCCTGAAGTTTGTGTATCTTTGTTTACTGTCTCCTTTAGGGTTTGATTCACAAGAATGCTAGAAAAAAAAATTTGGTCCTAATCGAATGGAAAACCCTCCATCTTTAAAGGATTGACTTATTTTTGGCTCATTTTTCTCCAAATTAAATACTGATAGATATCACGCATAGTTAATTTTATCCAAAGCAAAAATCCAGGGGCTTATTTGTTAGATGCATGACAGGAAAATAAGCTAGTTTTCTTCTCAGTTACTTCGGATTAACCCAAGCAATATCTTTACTAAATCTACGTATGCCATCCAGAATGATGAGGGAGGTCCGTTGCCATTCCTTAAGTAGTATGAATAGCCATCAAATGAATCCATGCCATTTTTTATGGTCGGGACTTCTATTGCAGTGTTGAATGCTTCATTACACATATTATCACAGAATTGTTGTATGAACTCATTAACAGTCTCTACTTTTGAAAAAATATCAGGAAACTCCCATTTCAAGTAATCAAGAAACTGTCTCCAGATGATTCTCATGAACGCCTCATATACGTACTTATGTAAACGAATGGCATGGTTGTATTGTTTTCCTTGGAGAACATTTCTTATAGAGCCTTGTGAAATAGCCCCAATTTCCGTTGCCAAGTCACTAGGTCCAGCATCACCAAACAGCTTAACTATGATAGAAAGTAAGTGGCATATTGTAGGAAATCCACCCATCATTATAAATACGTCACTGAATGTTTCTTGATGGCACCAAGCTATCTCTACAGCTTTTTCAAAGATAGTCTGATCCAGTAGCAGTGCTATTTTTTCCAATTCAAGCTGTGACTTAATCTGTACACACTGCCTCAAAATGTCATGCACAGTAGACATTTCTGTATCGTGTTTGTTTGTACACGGGAAGTTCGCAACGGTGTTGGCTTGAAAAGCAACATTATTCCTAATCATTATGTTGAATACCATGCGGAAGCTGAGCGGTAGTAATTGCAAGGGGGAGGGGGGTTCCTATTCACAACTATGTAATCTTGTGTACATGGAACTGGCATTGAAATACTTCTTTGGTTTTTCCCAATAACTGTAGTACCAGATCTTTGTGGAAAGCATGTGGACAAGGTATTTTGGACTATAATGCCATTGAAACGAGGAAAAGTACCAGCCCTACTTAATGTTTCCTCTATACGGTCTATATTGCCATAGGCTACTATAGTAGGAATAATGGCATGAATACTGCTTGGTAGTATTATTTCACCCAATCTAACAGTATTTATTTTCTCCATACACAACGCTGTATCTATTTCCAAAATTTTAGAATAGCTACATCCATGTCCTAAGCGATTTAAAATTAAAATAATCTCAAAGTTTCCAGTCAGAGTCTTCACTGTCATTGTTATAAGGACATGTTTTGGAGTCAAAATGGTAGCTTTGGAAAAATAATATATTCTATCTTGTGAAATGGTCCTTGCTAGCCTAGTAGCACGAGATGACGGATCTCCAATAAGGTTCTGCAAAATGCATATCAATGAGGGAGGCATAGTCATATTATTCATGTGAATCTCTCGTGGTGATGGAGGCCAAACATGGGTTTTCTCAATACCTTTTGTATCTTCTTTTATCTGGTCAACCCCTTGAGGAATATGGTTTTCCCCTTCCTTTGACAAAAGGTGCTCCTCTAATTTGATTTTAGACCTCACATAGCTTGCAAGTAGCAAGTCGTAAGTCAGATTGTCTGGTGAAATATATACCCTACCATCAACATTAGCAAAATTTAAGAAGGAAGCAACTTATTTATTTAAGCTATGACGAAAATTTGTCTTGGTAGACTCTGTGATTTCATCAACATCATCCTTTGAGTAGTCATTTAATTTTGAAAGAAAATAACTCTGAGATTCAGCCCTTAGGTTTGAGAATATATCCTCTCGTATGAATTCATTATGGTTTTTGATATGCCACATTTTATGATTTATTATATATTTATCGACATTTTTAAGTTTATTAGGTATCATCCTTGTATAGCTAAGATAACAAGATTTATGTGACACGCCTCTGCAGCAATGATATTCCTTGATTTTTTTTTATCGCCCCTCTCAATAGCCATTTCACGCAATTTCTTGTCAGTTCTCAACTCTAAAACTTGAATAAATGTTTCCCTTGATTTGTTCCCTTTCTTTTATTTGCTTACTTTGTCACAAAAAACACAATTTTTGTTATATACCAGATGTTTGCCTGTGATAGTCCATTTCAAGCATTTCTTTGCCTTAATAGATGAGCAAGGACTATCAGTTAATTCAGATAAGTCATGGGAGGATTATGATTCTGCTTCTAATTTTCTCAGATCCCTAATATTTGTAAAATTATTTCGACATTTGCGATGAAATCGCATGGCTACTAACAATTCATCCGATACATCACTTAGACTTTTGTTTGGTTCAAAATTTCTAATCACGGCAGCATACAAAACGGTCCAAGAGCGTCTAACCTTTGCTGGATGCACTTCATTCGAGGATGCTGTCCTCCCATAAATAATACACTTATCTGATTCACTTTCTGGGGTTTTACATTTTACTTCTTTCACAGTAGACATTTTAGATCTAGTAACTATTTCACAGTATTTTTCTAGCTATGCACACCTGTAACAAACATTAAACCTTGTGTTAATAGTTATATAAGTATCAATTAATAGTAATAATAAGAAGAAACAGGAAAATGGTGAACATGAATTGCTGAAATTAGGAAATATTAGGAAACAACCACGCTGTACAGTTTTCGTAGTTGATTCATTTTGAGGCCATCTAAAGGCCAAAACTAAAAACTATAAAACATCAAATTAAATATAAAAGATGGCTCTAGAATATTTATTCTAAGCATTTTCGGTTCAGATGTCTAGGTTTTTAGTTAATTTATGATAAACAATTTGTTTTTAAAAATTACAAAATCTTGACTAATCCACAATTTACCAATTAACGGTTGCACATACCTAAAAACCTTAACGATACTTAAATATAGGGCTCATTTTAAACTCTCATTTAAAAAATATTATGTTAAAATCGAACCTTTATTTCAAGAGATATAGCCTTTTACTAAAGTCAACATCCACCATCTTGTATTGGCCACCATTCTTATTAGATACCACTTTGAGATGGAAATCATGGTTTTTAGTCTTCCTTACACACCCATATAACTGTGGTATAAAGTGAAATTATTACCCCCAAATTTTACCGGAATCTCGAATTTGACCAGCTGGCCCATGGACTATTAGGGTTACCTCGGGTTAGGCTATGGCCTTATTGTTTATATTATTACCAACATAATAACTATACATAGAAGTTTCTTGGATTAGGCTATGGCCAAATTATTTACATTCTTACCAGCATATAACTACGAGTGTACAGGGAGGTTTGGGTTTCCTCGGGTTAGGCTATAGTTCTGTTTATATTAACATTGTTTATATTCTTAACAGCATTGGTGGCCGCAAGGACTCACGATAGATGGCCGACTGTAATAACGATATGTTTTTTAAATGTTTTTCTACTTCGTCCACGCTAATTATGGTACATTTTCAAAGTTTTACCTTTCTCATACATTCCACATTGATGTTATAAAGTCTTGAAATCCCGGTAGAGTAAATAGTAAGATGAGGTGCAACATATATAATATAATTTTAGTGCTATGTGACTTATTGGCCATACTAGATATTTTCAGTTTACACTAATTTTAAGGTCACAGGAAATAGAATTTTAAGGAACCATACAAACATTCTTCTAATACGGGATCTCTTAACAGTTTTTCTTCTATGAACCCCTTTGTCAGATTGGACGAGACCGACGCCCTAGTCTACATGTCTATCGACGACGGTAAATGGATTGATCAATCCATCAAAGGTTTTGCTAATGGGTTATTGCAAGCTCTATAGATCCAATATACACCGACAAGTATGAGCTAATTTATAAACAAGACAACGTCATAATGGTTCATGGACGGTGTAACACAGAATGCATGTCACATTCTTGAATGTTCACTGCTGTGTTTACATAGCATAGCATTTTGTTATAAAACTAGTAGTTCTGTGAGTAGTGGACCTCGCTACCTCCATCCTGAAAAAGCTAAGTACATAAAAAAGGTATCACGGTTTCCTACTGCCTGGTCATGCTATACGCATAATATGTACTAATTACGCTAATGAGCTATGGACGAGGAAGGTTGAATTTAGAGGAAGTGTAACCACAATTTCGGGGAGGGAGAGTGTACAACCATTTATAAAATATACACCCAACCTGATCTCCGTGTTATTAATAGTCTAGGCTATTGCGAGAGTGAAGCCATAGACCATGCGACCACAGAAGAAGGTCACATCATGTTAAGAATTATATAATGTTCTTAATATTTATTTTTAGATTTCAAGTTGAGATATCTTCTATAATTTATCCTTGTATTTCCAGTTGATATTTTGACTTGGTGATCAAGCTAGACAGAAATCAAATTAACACTATGAATATTTCCAATTGTACATTATACTCATAGATAATAGCTCTTGTTCAATTGGTTTGAGACACCACTTGGTTTGAAACGTCAAACTTAGTTCAGAATTTTATTTGCGAGCCTTACAGACATACTGATAGATCGAGATTTTCAAAATATACATTTAACTCTTTCGGTTATATTAATTTTATTTTTGTGTGTATTTAGTGTAATTTATATATCATACATACATACATACATACATACATACATACATACATACATACATACATACATACATACATACATACATACATACATACAACAACCAAAACAGGGTACTAGTGCTATAATACAGATATAATACGTATCTATAACTATCCTGCTTTATTTCTACGGCAATTACATCTTCAGATATTAAACAGACGTTTACTGAAATAGTTTAGACTACTCGACCTGCAAATCTTCTTGGCGTTCCAGTTGTAAGCCTTCTGAAGGACAACTTTAAAAAAGATTTATATAAATAAAAATGATTAATGAATTTGAGTCATCATCGAATTGAGGTCATTCGTTTGTACAGTTTAATAAAATTTTAACATAATCCTCCTAAGAATGTAACTATATGTGTATATTATTCTAGAGGAAACCGACATGGTTAGTTGAGCAATTAATAAACCTGACTCCGACACAGGAGGTGGGTGTTCGATTCCAGTTTTAATGTATATATGTCGCCCATATCCCATTCCCAGTCTGGTTTATCATCCTCTATCTAGGACAGTGTTTACCAAACTGTAAGGCACGTACCCATACAGGTACGCGAAGAATTTAAAACTGTATCCGACCTAACAATGAATTTGATCAGCTATAAACTTTTTTACAGTAGTAAGTTTGATAATAAAACTATTATAGAGTTCGACGAAACGTCATGGACTTTTTAAATTCGTTATTTCCCTCTATTACTGCTTTTACCGCTGAGGTTATTTATTAAATGAAATGACCCTTTGTATTTTACAAGAGAGCAGATATTTTCAATATATATTTAGTCTAAATTTGGAAAGGTTTACCTCCATTTATATTGAACGGTTACGATTTCGCCACAATTGCTCTCACTATGGCGTTGCTTACAAAAAGGACTATATAGGATGTTTACTACATTTCATATTTTTATTATTAACTTATCCTCTTCAGTGCACGAATGGTCACTCTAGCCTATTGATGACAGGTCTATTGACGGAGATTTATCTTAAACGGTTTCCTAATCTCCTTCTACGTGAATGAGAGTAGCTTTCCTCTAAAATTATTCCTTTCTTATCCCTACTCCACTAGAGTAATGATCAAGTATGCGTATAGTCTGAACAGATAGTAAAACGTGATGATAATAAATAAATATTCTTAGCTTCATTTTAAAACTGGACGGGATTTAAATAAGCTTTGAGCTGAACTAAATGATAAAAAAAATCTAATTTTCCATTTAGGCCTAATATAATAGCCTATTTAAGTATTTTTCGTCTTTAAAGCATATATATGTTATATATAAAGTGCGTAGTTGAATAATTTTCTAAATAAATTACTTTTTAAAAAATTTCATATTTCAAAAAATAATCAATCTTTTCTTTACCAGATATTGTTAATGACCCGCCTCGATGGCGTAGTTAGCAAATGCACTAATTTTGTGTTGAGTTAGACTAAGGAGGACGGGGTGACTGAGGTCCAAATCTCGCTCGGGTGGACTGGAGGTGGTTTTTCCTAAATTGTTTTCCACTCCCCCACGCAAATGCGGGTTCACTTCATCTATATTTGACCTTCTAAATTCCTAAACCATTAGCTTAATTAGTACTTAAGCGTATAACTCGAACGGGTAGTAGGACGTGGTGCGAAGTATTAGTATTTTTATTATTATTATCTAGTCAATGTCTAAATATATAATATGTTTATATATTTTAAACCAATTATATTACGTTTAAAGTATTTATCCAAGATTTTTAATCAGTTTTAGTCGATGAAAGAGGCAATTTAAAGAGTCATAAGGATATGCTAGAGCATCCTTTAAAGTTTTAGGGCGTTTATGACATTTTTAAGGGCCTATTTAGAGTTTTTTAAGGGTATAAATAAACCTCCAAGTCTTACTTATAAAGAGGGTCGTAGTGTAATCACTAATTAGTCATGGTAAGACAGAGTGTGCGTTCCAAAAGAGCAAGAACATCAAGATGAAATGGTTGTAATTGATAGTGGAAAGCAGCATCGGCTTTGAACGACTATCTTAAACAAATAACTGAACGACGCTTGATGATCGTGCGTGCCTATTTCAGCTGTTGGAGTAGGGCGTCCTTTCAACGGCATAAAACCATTTTTTAAATAAACTTTGAAAAAAAAAATGTGGGATGGGTAAGACAGATATTTATTATTTTGTCTATTTGTAGAACAACGTGAATATCCAGTTTAAAAAATGTCCCTATAGCAGCCGATGCAGGAAACTATGAGGTGTATTAATTTTTATCCAGTTAAGTATGGGACACGTATCCAAATTAATTTTAAGAACACAATTTTATATTCAACTAAAGAACAAATTTTATTGGCTCGATTTTAAAACGCTCCTAAAGCATAAGTTTATATATGGCAAATGATTTATTTTACTTCTTTTTAGTACAAGATATTGATATAGCCTTCTTTATTTAATATAAATAATATTAATTATAAAAATTAATTCATTTCATCAATCATATAATATTACCAAAATAATGGAAGGAAAGTGTAATAATACCCAGTTTCAAAACGGGATATAAAACAGATTGTAATAACTATACTGATATCTCACTACTACCAACATGCAACAAAATGTTACTTAACATAACTTTAGAGATATACTCTTGACACCGTATGCAGAAGAAATAATTGGGAATCATCAATGTGGACTTCAGTGAAATAAAAAAAAACGGATCATAATTTTACCACCCGGCAAATCGTTGAAAAAATGTGTGAATACAACATAACAGTTAATCAATTATACATGGATTTTAAAAGGCTCATTCAGTTAAAAGAAACAAACTATATGAAATTTTAGTTAGTTTTGGAATAACCCAAAAACTTGTCAAGCTAATTGAGAGGTATGTTTGACTAATAGTGCGTGTTAGGTTACGGTTTGAGTGTCACTCATCAGACACTTTGAAAATTCATAAGGGATTGAAATAAAGAAATGCACTTCCACCATTACTTTTTAATATATCCTATTATATTAGGGTAATGCAAAAGTGTAGGGAAGTGTTGAAATTAAACGGTACACTGTTGCTATTAGGATAGGAAGATAATTTAGCCTTGTTAATTAATAGTAAGAAAACTGTTGAGAAAAATGTAAAAATGTTACTAGAGGTCAGTGGCGGCTCGTAGCTAAAATTAGTGGGGGTGCTGCTACAGAAATTGTTTAACCTTTGTTTTAAAATTGTGTAAAAGGAAGAAAAAAAAGCATGTATAAAAAGAAAATGTATTCAGGAACTTGATAAAATCTTAACAAAAAAAACATTTTTACTTACTTTAACTTAAATTGTTACAGTTCACGTTTGATCTATTCATTTAAAAATGAGATCCATTCTTCTTGTTTTAATTTGCGCATAAAGTTCAATAACTTTCTTCTTGATCACTGGATGACAATTGAGGAAATTTTTCTCCATTGAAAGTACTGCAAGCGCATTTAGTCTTTCTGTTAAATAAAAGAACTGAAAAAAAATGAATAAAATATCTAGAAGCAGAATAATAATCTAATTCTACACTCTTCTACCCTTTATCACATTTAAGAATATGGCACACGGTTTTTAAGCACAACACACGCTGAGTAAAAAACTTCCTTCCACCATCACGCCAGAGCTGGCACTGCGAGAGAAACAGTGCTTTCTCTATCTGGCAATCCCGCCTACCTCCCCACTCCCCTCCTATATGCGCAGGCGCACAACAGTCAAACACCAAGTCGCTGGCACTGTGAATCGCACAGTTCCATATAAAGAATATTGTATATTTTTCATAAACTGGGGGATGGCTACTGAAGTACTGACATTAAGCTTAAGGAATATATATTGTACTGCAAAAATAAATAAAGAATTAAAGGAAAAAAGATTCATTATATTAAAGGTTATCAATAAAATCAAGTGGAAATAGGGGGTTCTGCAGTAGATGTAAATTAACTTTTAAATAGGGGCACTATATCCAATATTATTTGTCAAAAAACTATTCCACTATGTCAAATGTCATGTTAGTATCAAAAATTAAATGAGTGCAGTGCTTAGTTTCTCCACTATTACTCCCAGGTTACGTTACATTTGGAGTTGTGAGTTTTGGGATTTATTTTCGTATAGTTCCAAAGCTATGTTAGGTTATGTGGGTGCTCTGTTTGGCGCCCTCTTTAGCCATCTCTGTCCATTTCACATCTGTCAGCGAGGGTTTCCCTTTCAATCTTATACAAGATACTGTGAGGGCCACATTGCCAGTGAGCGCGGGTCGACAGTTGGACCACACTGTTCTAACGCGTTACTGTGGATTCATACGTTCACCGAAAAACTAGCGCAAAACAGAAACATGCTCACGTGACGCGCTCTAAGCCAATCACAAGATTTCCCACTCAATCGGCGCAAACTGTTCTGCTGAAGTTAAACTATTCTCCACTCTGTCCTCCCTGCTCGAGATGTTCTGCACAGGAGAACCAATCAAATCTCAGAACCAACTATCTCAAACCAGTGCGCATGCGCGTTTGTTAACGCATGCGCTCTACAGCCAGAAGCAATCAGACAACTTCGCACGCCATTGTGAGGATATTAGAAATAACCCGTTAGTGTAAAACGTGTTTATTGATGTATTGGATCGTGTTAGACACAGCGTTATAATTTGAAAACATCCATCGGGAGAATGACTCAAAATATACGTTTATCCACTATAAAACAATACATATTGATAATCAGCTATTTTAAAGCGTTGCAATGCATCATGGGTCAACTTAAAGTGTGTGAATTACTGCGCAGATTCTTTCTATTTTTCGGCGAACGTGTGAATCAAGCTTAACTATCGTTTTAGACTGGATCGGTGATGATCGGTACAGATTATTTTTCCTCTCGCTTCACGATAATGCAGGTTATGTTTCCTTTAAAATTCTACTTTCCTCGTCTCTATTCAACTATCGTATTCTGTGTGTAATGTTAACGTGTACTAGGACACTTGAAAAGAAAAACACGCTTGGAAGAACAGTATTTAACAGAAAATCTCCCTAAAGATACTTTCATTTATTTATAAGATAAGTCGTATGATTTAGAGCTGTCAACTTTGACAACGAAATAATACCGATAAAATAATATTAATAATACAAAAATGTTGAGAGTAATTGGAAAAAGGCTTGCATTTTTTAAAAGGTCCTTTCTATTGTATTTGTATTATACAGTACATTTGGTATATACCATTTAATAAATCTTTGTAAACACACATCACCTTTTTTTTTTAATCTTTTATTCATGTGAAGTTTTGGTTCATAAAATATAATATCATGTTTTTATTGAGTTTGATCGATAAAAGTTAAAGTTAAATTACAAATGATAACTGTCGACGAAATTGAACACTTCCCTGTGTTAAAATATTTAATGAATTCATGTGGCCACATGTCTTCTGATTGATAAAAATAAATTTAATTGGTTAGATCTGATTTATCTTCATTTATCATAATATCCTGTTTTGATCTTGAGTTATAAGTGTTAAAATATTATGCTTTAGATCCAATTTTCATAGGAAGGGCCCTTTAGAGAATGTAAATATTTTGCTGTCAACATTAATAACGTTTTAATATTTCATTAGTATTATTTTATAGGTATTGATAGTACCTATCAAAAGTGACAGCTGAAGATCACAAAACATGACGGAAAGATACTTGGAAGTATATCTAGTAAGTTTTCTGTCAGATAAGGCCCTACTTATAATAATTGGAGGGTAGTATCCTTTCACACCATCGTTCAAAGATTTGGGAATAAATATAAATTACCAGGTGGGGAAAAAAAGGTTCAATTTTAAACTAATGAGCCATGATCTGAATTCATAATACAAAAATAAAATATTTGCCCATTTAGTTGGGTTCTTTTCCCATTTAGTACATACCGGACTTTAGGATGATTATTTTAAAATTAAAATTACTCTCCTTGGTAGATTTAGCATTCCAGACTAATTTAGATATAATTATATGTTTTTAAAAAGTTCAAAAATAAAATAAACTTTGAAATCAGCAAGATTAAAAATATGTTAATGGAAATAATCATTATCTTTTCAATCAGTTAATAAAGTTGCGTTAAGAGATTTAAAGCGTTTCTCTTAAAAACTAGTGTATATAATTCAAGTCTTTCACAAAAAAAAATCGCGTTAGAAACCAATCCGAAAACTTCAGGCAGGACACAAGTGATTTGGTAGCGAATGTGACGGGAGGTTCTGGGTGCTAATAACACACAACTTTAGAATGGCTGTGTACAAAAGTTACGAGAAAAATAATTGTCGCTTTAATGTTCAACTGAATGTGGGACATGTAGCTCCAAACGAATAGATGACAAGTAGCTCCAACCGAATAGATGACGTAGCTTCAGTTAAATGTGTGATGTGTACTTCCAAATAAATGTGTAACTTGTACACCCAACAAAATATGGGACTTGTAGCTCAAATTTAATATGTGACGTGTATATCAAACTGAATAAGTGAATTATATGTCCAACTAAATGTGTGACTTGTATTTCCAACTTAGTGTGTGACTTTTATATCCAACTAAATGTGTGACGTGTCTTTGTGCAGGTCGCTGCCGAAACTCAGCAGCCAGGACGAGGATGGACCGACTTCTCACACACAGTTCACTGGCGTTGTGCACTTCGAGCCCATCCCGCACGACCACGACTTCTGTGAGCGGGTCGTCATCAACGTGAGTTCCATTGTCTTTGTACCATCATCAGAGTAACAAAACACAGGGTAGGAGAACCAGGAGTGAATCTTCATTTACATGAGCTCCAATGTCTTTGAACCATCATCAGAGTAACAAAACACAGGGTAGGAGAACTAGGAGTGAATCTTCATTTACATGAGCTCCATTGTCTTTGAACCATCATCAGAGTAACAAAACACAGGGTAGGAGAACTAGGAGTGAATCTTCATTTACATGAGTTCCATTGTATATTTGTACCATCATCAATGTAACAAAACACAGGGTGGGGGAACCAGGAGTGAATCTCCAGTTACATGAGTTCCATTGTCTTTGTACCATCATCAATGTAACAAAACACAGGGTAGGAGAACCAGGAGTGAATCTCCAGTTACATGAGTTACATTGTCTTTGTACCATCATCAATGTAACAAAACACAGGGTGGGGGAACCAGGAGTGAATCTCCAGTTACATGAGTTACATTGTATATTTGTACCATCATCAATGTAACAAAACACAGGGTGTGGGAACCAGGAGTGAATCTCCAGTTACATGAGTTCCATTGTCTTTGTACCATCATCAATGTAACAAAACACAGGGTAGGAGAACCAGGAGTGAATCTTCATTTACATGAGCTCCATTGTCTTTGTACCATCATCAATGTAACAAAACACAGGGTGGGGGAACCAGGAGTGAATCTCCAGTTACATGAGTTACATTGTCTTTGTACCATCATCAATGTAACAAAACACAGGGTGCGGGAACCAGGAGTGAATCTCCAGTTACATGAGTTACATTGTCTTTGTACAGTCATCAATGTAACAAAACACAGGGTAGGAGAACTAGGAGTGAATCTTCATTTACATGA
>CABFVX010008550.1:0-23431 GCA_902151425.1 Timema shepardi | reverse complement strand
CTTCTCTGTACAAAGTTTCAGATTAAAATATTAATTTATCTATTTTTTATGAATTTTTCCCCTTAGCGTCCCGGTATTACCCCTACGTCCCCTACGCTTAAGTACTAATTACGTTAATAGGTTAGGAATTGGGAAAGTTTAATATAAAGGAAATGAACACGCATTTTCGTGGTGGAAGAATATAGAACCATATAGGAAAAATAACCTTCTGTCTACCCGAAAGAGATTTGAACATCGATCTCCTCGTCTTAGGCTGTCTAGTTCAACACTAATATAGTGCGTTAGCTCACTACATCACCGAGGTGAGTAAGCTACGTTACATTACTTTATTATTAAGTGAACTAAAAGTTAACCATAGTTATGGTATGTGTGATAAACCTGATACAATTATATTAACGCCTTTATACTTATGTATACTGATGAGGGTCATAAGCTGACAGTCTTTTGAATAAGAAAGAATGTACGTTAAATACTCCTAGTGAACCAACGTTCATGGTTGTAGAAATTTGTACACGCATTAATGTTTATATATCTACATGAAAATAATCTGATCAGGCAAAGAGTGATTACATGGTGCCCTGCTGTTCTACGTCATCTGTTATTGTATTTACCCTCCACCCTGAAGTTTCCCTTGGGCACGTGGTGGTTGGTCAAGGAGTGTTTTGGTTGACCGCCACATGGGACCCATAATAGGGTAATGACCCATTAAAGGTGACCCTGGCTACACTACAAAAGGGCAGAAAGATGGAAGAAACCACTAGCACACTGGTCCAAATGGAAACCAATTTTACGTCGGCATATCATAGTACATTTTACTTTTATGTAACAGATACTTTCGAAGTCAATGAACTACTCTGAACGTAAAAATAACAAATTTTTGAGGGGGATTTAAAGAGATTACGTGGTCTATCCTCATTTAACTATGCAGTTTAAGGTAGTAAGTAGTTTAAGAAGTCTTTGCCGCTAAAAGTAGTGAAACTTTTCAACTCAAGTAAGGATGATCTTCTTTTGTGTTGATCACTCATCGGATTTTGTATTTGTTGCATTTTACATCAGGCATAAAATCCCCTTATACGGATAGGTCTTGGGTAATTTTCTTTTTTATATACTTCACTACAACAAAAACACAAAAGAGTTACCAAAAATATACAGATCTTTGGATTTTTCTAATATAAATATGTTCCGTGTGCATCACTAGATTTTTAAATAGTGTATTTATCAAATTCTTTAGATACATTCAGATAGACTAGGTTTTTAACAGCATAAATATTAAGGCTGTATTCGCAAAAGTACCATTTCTTGATACAGTTATAAAAAAAACAGTTAATTTATAGTCTTATATGAACAATATGGTTGTGGATTCCTTAGAAAAAATTTGTTATTAAATAAATTAGTTTTAAATAAATATGTAGGAATAAAACATTTATCATGAAAGATTTACATCACCATATTGAACATAATAATGCCTGTATATATTTTTAAAACTCTAGATCTTTTCCCAATGATAACCTTTTTAGACTTGGAAAATTATGTACTACATAACTAACAATTGTTTAATCTTTAGGGTCTTGATTCTTGAGCCAAGTATTATTTAGTTGAAAGAATTATAGGATTGCATGTCATTCATAGTTCTAAATTTTTTGAAAAAAAAAATATATATATATACATACATATATAAATTTTTGGAAAAAAAAAATATATATATATATATATCTGGAATCGTATAGCAAATCCGGGATATTTTATCAGAGCATCATTATTCTGTAGGTTTGTTTAGACTTTCATCACTTCCCTGGAAGTAAAACGAATAACCTCAGTTTACCAGGATGGAATTTGAATATAGAATTCCACATCACCAGAAACTTATAAAATAAATCACTGACACTTTATTTCACGTGATAACAAGGTTAGTAGAAATAATTCACTGTATAATGGCGATTGAGGGGTGGATTAACTCTATAGTCTCCTCGATTAGGATGTTTTTTGTTTACAAAAAATACACGTGGCTCTCAATGAGCAGTTATTGTTCAGCCATGGAAGGGGGGTAGGGATTCGGGAATAGGGAGTTGCTTGGAAAACATTACCGTGATTTGTGACTACACTAGTATCTGCACAGATCTGAAATTATATTTGACCACCGTAGTTTCCTTAGTTTATATTATTACTATTTTTTTAATAATAATCTTATACAAAGAAAATTAGATGTGTGAAAAGTTCTTATTTTTCTTTATTTACATTAATCCAAGCCATACATATTAGTACTAGTTTTGTGAAAGTCTTAAACGCTATTTTAAAATTCATATTAGCTAACATCACTTCAACTCGTAATAATATTTCCATGTAACCTACTTTATTAAATACATATTTATATAATCAAATATGCTATAAGTAACGAGAGCTGTATAAACCTCATATATAGGTATTATTTTTGTTTAAAACATTATTTAATGTGGGTGAAACAAACCCTTATTTTGTCTTTTTACCATATCAAGTGCCATATACTATTTTAAAATATAAATTACTTGAGATCCACCTTCTTCTTTATAACGCATACACCACTGGTTGATAAAATCTTTATTTAGACAAGTGAACGGTTTAAGTAGTGAGGCAACACCTTTATAAAGTTAAGAAAATTCAAGCATGACTTTTCATGATGAATTTTTTGTAATATAATAGTTTAATAGATGTATTATAAAAGAAGATATACATCTGTTCAGAATAAAATATAATTTTTTAAAAAGGTGTAAGAGCATGGTCAAACTTAAAGGTGAAGAGGAATTACTATCGTATAACGATCATATAGGCTTAGCTTGTTTGTTGCATGTATTTTGTGTTAATAATTCTCTATAACATACATTAAATAATCAAAATGGCTATTTTTGGGCATGAGTTACTTTAAATAAGTTACCCTAAAAGTTTAGGCTGTGGTTGAAACAACCACCATATTAGAGTAATTATGAGTTAATTCATCATGTTTAATTAAATCGTCGTACTTTCCACATTATGCTTTTTGCAATTATTACATTATAAACGCTGGAAGAAATTTATTCAACGTGGCTAAATCCCTAAGATAGTAAAATTAATTCAAACTCAAGCTACGAAAGCCTTCAAAATATACTCTAAATAAATTGGAGTCAAACAATAGAATGTTAATGTAGTGTGTATTTAGAATAAATTATTCTGTTTAGAAATATATAATACAAGGGGATCGTTGAAGTGATGTCTGCAGATCATCGCTCTAAAACGTACTCAAAACTTTTTACTGATTGAAGTTTGATAGAGCAAGGCCTTACTTGAATTTGTAGTTTAGGTTATCGAAGTTGTGTAAATTATGAGCTTTTGGTGTGTAATTCAAAGAATAACGTGTACTTCCCTGTTCACACGACGCTGAGAACTTTAAAACGGCCCCTTTCGTCTTTCTATATATTTTTTGCACTATGCCCCATAAGTAAGAATTGAGTTATTATTTTTAACCAAAGTAAAAAACACCAATCAGCGTTTTCATGAGAATGTAAACAAATAATAACCAAACAGATGAGCTGCGAACACAACAGTAAAAGATGAACCACTGCGCACACATTAAAACAGCTGATTATCCGTTGGACATCTATTTTTAGCTGAAAGATACGATATTTGGCTATATACTGAACCTCTAGCCAGTAAAATGAATGGTATTTTGTAAAATTAGTCTCAATTTAAGGTATCGTAAAAGGGCTTATCAAATTATAGATCCATAGAATATGTACCATTATTAACATTAAATGGTACGAGCTGCGTGATTTTTTTGTATTCACACCAGTGGTCACGTGAGAATAAAGTAGAGTTGGTCTAGCCTGGCCTTACAGTGACGTGGTACCCGGTGTTAGAATCCTATCTAGTTGTATTGAGAGGGATTTATAGTAAAATGGTTTGCCCTCTACCATCACATAAATACATATAAATTTCCTCTCAATTCTACCTTACAAATCCCTTCACTATTAGTGTAACTATATTTGCATATTCCGGAAGTTTATAAAATAAACATAACATTACAAATGCTTATTTCATTAGCATTAAATAGCAACAAAAACAATTATTTTGTTAAATTTAAATACTTATGTAAATGTATTCAACTCCATTTGGTGACCGCAAATGAAATGATTCAGCGAGACAGAATATAACAATAAGAATTCAAGGAGCCGTCATCTGTCCCATCATCCCCATCTGTTAGTCGCGTGGTCAGCGACCTACGGGGAGTAAATATTTGTTTCCACGACTTCCAATATATCCTTAGAACGGCGTCTTCCTCCCGGCTCGCCACCTGGTTGAAATAAACCACACCATCTTTTGTCAATGGGGCGCATGGCCGATTTGGACTAAAAGGGTTTCTTAGGTAACGATGCTGCAATAACAAGTCAAGAGGAAAAAAGGGTTGTTTGGTATTTCTGTTAAACTTCTGTAAACTCAACTCTTTTTGTGTGAAAGGGGTTTAAACGTCCAATTATATTTTATTATGGGGTACCTGATGTACATTTTCTTGATAGTAGTTTACTAGTTTGTATATATACACAAGCGTACCGGGCTACAACCAAAATTTAGAAAATAAATTCCCTGAATTTTCCCTAATTTAAAAATCTATTTTTTTATATGATTAAAGCCCAAAACAAAATTAATAGGGATGTTAAAATAATCAAAATACTATTTTTTTATAAATAATTATATTTGCAACACACCAAAATAAATTATATAAAATAAACTGAACAAGGTGTAGATATTTATATACACAGATTGTTGTCTCACACAAAACATTCCTGCTATACGCAACTATGCATATATATTAATAACGCTAGTGTAGTTGGCCTAGTGATGAGCAAAGTAAAATTTAGGAGAAAATGAGTTCAGGCGGAAAGAGTGGAAGAACATTTGGAATATTTAATATTAGGACACCAGATTGACTAAAGTTAATGAGCTTGACATTTAGATCGTGTTCCCACCATCACTGGTAAAAGTTAGTTACAAAATTAGCAATATTTAATAAAGTCATTATTTCGAAAACAACTAAATATAGAATTTTGCTTGACCAACGCTTTCCAGCCCGGTGTAGACATATTATGGCGAAGTTATTTATTAATATTCATAAAACCTTGTGAAATGATCAATGTAAACGTTTTGCTACATAGCTTGTTTCTTTAGTGTATATTACAGCACTTGTTGGTAGCACACATTCCTTTAATGGTAGGGAATTACGTTACCACCTAAACTATAATATCAAACAATGATCTTTATGAAAAACGGGAAAGTCTAAGATGGATTTATACCATTTTTGAATTAAAACCCAGAAGCTAACAAACCGTATTTATCAAAATTTCAAGAATACCTAGAATCTGTGTTTAAGCAAGGCGTCCGCCTCAGCCACCGTCAGAACTAGATTCACCTGGTGCAATGGATGCTTTTGTAAGCCCAAAATTGGTTCTCTTTTGGGCAACAAAAGCTCTTACGCAGTTCTGCGTTAGCAAAGAAGGGGTAGGGGAAAGGGGCTGGGCTGTTTCGCACGTGTACTATCCTTGCAAAAGGGCAAGAGAATGAATAAAGAAAAGGGGTTGTTACACCCAATTTGAAGTGCAAAAAACAACACCGAAAGGGTGATGAACTTTCAAGAACTCTTGTCAGCCCTTAGAAGACTATATTTTACGAAGACCAAGAGAAATTCATGAGAAAATAAACATCCCCACCAGTGAAAACGAGTAAAAGGGCGTCCGTCTCATCTTGTATAATTTTCTGGTCTGGTGGAGGTATATGATATACTGAGATATTTTTTATAAATATATGTTTTAATGCTTTCCACTTTCTCCCCATACATATTATTTTTTGAAAATTATCCATGTCCGTCTTATTAATCTAAGTATGTGAATACCCCGGATGGGTAGTAATACGTGAGCTAAGAAAATGAACCTTAATAAACTGTTTGAATGGTTTCCCAACTATATATTTATAAAACTTCATGACTAAAAGTAGTTTAGAATGTAGATATATATTATAAGGAAAAACAATACATGTTTAGGTTAAAATAAAAATATACAAAGCTATGATATATTTTATTTCTTAAAACAGTCTATGAAGCCTATAAAATTTAAAACTAATTTTCTTCATTCAATTTTTATTTTGATTACCCATTAAATACTTTAGACCTAAGCTCAATTTCTAAGTAGTCTATTTCTCACAATTTTATAGATATGAAAACCGTTCAGCGTGGTCCCTAGCTTATGCACCTAATATAGCTTCCTAAATAACTTTGCTGTTACTTCTTATTCTTTAAATAAATTGATTTAAAACTTAAGTAACATCTTAGTATGGTGATATATACTCTATTAATAATATTAATAATATTTAGCACCCCGTCTTACTACCCGTTCGGGTTATATGCTTTAAGTACTAATTACTATAATGGATTGGGAATTGGGAAGGTTGAATTAGAGGAAGTGAACCCGAATTTGCATGGAGTGAGAGTGGAAAACCATTTATTAAAAACCACCCCCAGTTCACCCGACTGAGATTCAAACCTCGATCTCCCCATCCTCAGAAGTCGAGCTCAACATGACAAGCGCGTTAGCCAACTACGCCACCGAGGCGGGTTATATACTCTATTCATGATGTAATATATAAATAGGTTTTATCTAGTTCTCAGTATTGATTTAGATCTTTTATACCGCTGGATTGGAGACCAATATAAATAGTGGATAGATAAAATTGCAGCTGGATGCATATTTTATCTTTTAAAGTAGGTGCTAATACTCTTTCTGCTAAAATAATTGTGTTCTATTTCTAAAATGTCCCCTCTTAAATAAAATCAGAAATAAAAGCTATCCAACATTCTAGCTCAGTCTCTGTCTACTTAATTAAAAGTCCCGTGTTCTATTCCCACCGTGGTCAATAAAAACTAATCTTTAATGAAATTAGGGTTTATTATTTTCACAGTGATGAATTATAGGCTTGGTGTGTTTACGATCTGTATTTAAGTAAGTTTATAAGTCATATAATGATATATTCCTTCATTACAAAATGTGTATGTAAAATACCTTAGAGGAAAAATGTAATTAAATTTTTGAAACAAGATTTAATGTTGCGCTAAAAATGTGTTGGTCTTAAGATCCATGCAAATTTCGAATATAATTTTATTAGGATTTTCTCGTGTCTTATTACACATCAGGGCTAGCCACATATTTAATATAATAGGATAGATAGGAGGAAGGTAGCATGTCATAGGATTTATACTCACATTGGCGTGCGGGGAAAGTGAGAGGTCATTGATGAATTATCATTTCAGGACGTCCACCCAGGTTTTAAGACACATCCACCCAGTCTCAGGAAAAATCAACTGGAATAAGAAAATAACTATTGTGCAAGTGCCAGGTGAAGTGGAATATAGTAGCCTATTAACTATACGATCTTTATTGAAAATGTGTGAAATAATAACTTATATATATATATATATAATGCTTACCTTAGCATGGTAGTTTGATTAGAGTAATTATTTTTTTATAGTACCACTTCTCACAAACCATTGGGGCTATACACTTATGAACTAATTTGCTAATAGTACTAGGGTGCATGGTTAAATTTAAAAGAAGTGTACCTGCATTTGTCTAAAGGAAGAGTGAGAAAACCATTTTAGAAAAAAAAACTCTCATTACAATCGACTTAGATTCGAATCTTGGGGCTAAATATAAATCCACACTAATAAATTAGTGACAATAAAGATATAATTTAGAGTAAATGTACCTGAATTTGCATGAAGAGGAGAGTAAAAAATTAATTAGAAATAAAAATCTTTTTAGAGTACAACCTTCGACCTCCTTGGTTCAGGCAAAAGAGGACACATGAGTCTGACCTCCAAGCCTGTGTGGCCACCAATGCGTGTTTAATGATGTAGTCTGCTATCTTTTGTACATATATGTTAGGATTTATTTTATCCTAACTAATCATCTTGTGCACTTAGGTTGGATATTAGGTTAATGAGTAAGATTACTAGCGCTGGAAAGTAGCTCTTACTTGGTCCATAGGCTATCACTGTAGATTGACCAGTAAATTAGATAATAAACCACTTTGACTCATTAAATGTAGAGAAGTGTGGCTTTCTTCATTCTTTACCTTGACGACAGCAAAAATTGGGATCAGTTTTGTGTTGTTGTTTTTTCAATTTGGAGATATATATTTTGAAATTTTATTGTTATGTATGAGTATAAATTATATCCAAATGGTTTCATTGCATTTAATACCAATGCTTTATAAAGAAAGAAAAAACACATAAAACTGCACTTGCGTGATTTTTTTTTGCTCAGGCTGTATTACCTACCCAAGTCAGGTGTTATCTGTGAATTAGGACGGGCTTTTAGCATTAGTCAGGAAATAATACTCGAACCATTAACCTCGTGGGTTCGAACACAATTGAGGTCAAGGGATTTATCTTGAGCTATAAATATCCGTAGTACAACTACCTTCGGGAGTAAGTAAGTCTGTCAGTCCCATGTAGATTGTGGCATCTAAAAGAACCTACAAATGTAAGTGAAAATGCATGTATTGTCAAAATTGGTAGGTACTTTCGTGCTTGTTCATAGAAATTCAATGTGGAAGGCACCGTGCAACCACCACACTTTATGGACTCCCCTATTACATGGGATTTTTACCAGAGGGTGCTGACAACAGTAACTAGCTGAAGAGCTGAGTGAAAATCCAGCACCGGAAGGGTAAAAATCACATCAAAACAACTTTCAGTTAGTTGACTTAAGAACAGCTTGAATCACGAATCGAATCATAAAGTGTAAGCTTGTAGTCTTCAGTATAAAACAGTAGAATTTTTATGAATGAAAACATTCTACCACATCTAAAAACAAAATCCAACCTAATTGAAAAATAGCTTTTTGTTTTAATAAAATATAATATTTAACTGTTTCCGATTTCGCAGTTGTCAGTTGAATGATGCAACTGCACTTCAATACAATTTCATTTTAGGTCGTAGTCGTGTATTAAACTTCATGGTCAATCGGTCGTGAGATGGTCTCTTTATATAATAAAACATAATATATTTTTAATATGCAAATGTAATCCTTAACAGAGAGTAGTGGAGGACCCTATATGGCAACCAGCCTTGCTTGTTGATGAAAAGGGTGGAAGTTAACTACTGTTTCGGGGTGAGGTGTTTGACGAATCACCACCTGCCCTCCCCCTTCTCCTTCCTCACATCATAACCAAGTGTTTCCCAGATTTCAAGAACTGTTTTCATTCTGTATAAGGGAAGGTGCACGCTGCGTTGTTGAAACTGTATTGTGACAGTAGAGAACGTGGAAAGGGAAATTTTTTAAAAAGGGAAAGGATTGAGGGGTGGCACGTGGTCAAAAATAAGCAGATGTTATCCCACTCTTTAAAAAAATGTTTCAAAATAGTAAGAGATATAAATAGCTTATTAGTAAATCTATTCATCTTAAAAGTACGGTGTGCCATACCACGAAAACATTTCATACCCCATTGAAAATATATGATGAACAAATTACATTATAGGGTTTGAATTTCTTAGGGGAATATAATCTAAGAAATCTCAAAACCATTATATAAATTCTTGTATATATTTAAAAAAGCATATTGCATTTGTTTGAGAAAGGTTTATAACAATTTAACCCAATATCAGAACTTCAATAGTTATCGTTAACAAACGTTGAAATTAAGATACGTTAAAAAGAGTAGAATCCGAACGGGTACTAGGAATCAGTGGCTTTCTAAGTTATCCGTTTTGAAATATCGAATTTTTTAGATTTTTATGGTTGTATGAGGCAATCTCTCTTTACGCTCTGCCTAGTTTCTTGCCGAGTTTAAGTTATATATCACAGCCATAAGTTGTTTATTAAATTAATTTTGAAAGTTTTGAACAACTCCTGCCACATTTTACCAATTACTATTTTTAAATCTCAAATTTTAAAACCGGTTTGATTATTTAGATTTGTACCTCTACCTGCCTGCCAAATTTCAATTATCTACCTTTTCTGAGAGGATAATTTTGTAACTTTCCCCCCAAGACACCAATATTTCTGGTGATGACTTATTTTGAAATTTTGTATTTCAATAGTTTACTCTTTTTATGAAGCAATAGCTCTACAATCTTGCTAAATTTAAGTTTTCTAGCCATATTAAAGGGGTTCATCTTTTTCTGTATCCACACATATTGACTTTCTGCTCTATACAGCTATATGGATAATTATATATGTTTAAAAAGTAAAAATTATATATAATAGAATATTGTGAGATCAATAATAGTGAAGAGAAGCTGTAAAACTGAAAGATGCTGAAGAAATGAAGAAAGAAGTCTAATTACTTATTATATCCCCGTACATTACACTTTTTACTGTGTATTTACAATTTTTAGTAATATTAATTTTATCAGAGGGTTTTCGGGAATACACATCTATTGTCAAAACAACAATAGATTAAAACCGAACCAGTGGTAGCGTGGTCTAGGGCAAGGTTTCTACAACTATTTGCACCCAACCATTGCTTGAATATATTACAATTTAAATAAGCTTTTCTAGTATAATTAAAACAAAATAAATTATGAAGTTTTTGTTTTGACAACTTTATTTTAAGTTATATAATTTTCACAAGTTGTTAACTATTATATACTAGCTTTAACCCGTCGCAGCTTTACCCGCAATAATTGATAAATATTTTTTTTTAACTAAACTGTTTTGGTCCTAAATCAAACTTTTTTTTCAAATATCTATGCAACTTTTCTCAGTTCTAGCTGTAAAGAATTTTGCCGTATTTTAAATTTAACTTTTAAATATTCCGTAATAAAAGAAATATCTATTATTTAAGCTATCAATTATAACTATTTTTTTAAATGTATATCTTCATAATTAATAAGATAAACAAATAAATGAAATAATATTTTTTGAACTATATAGCTAAAACTACATCATATTTATTATTTATTAGTATGAAACTACGTCACACAAATTACTATTTAATTTAATTACAAAATATTAAATCACAAATTCTTAAATAACATTATTTCAATCACCTTATAATTATATTTTTATTATTATTTAAAATCAAAGGTTGGGAATAGTCCTATATGTTATTACTGGACATACTCTATCAACGTACAAAGTTTCATTTAAATTTGTTCAGCAGTTTTGGCGTGATAGAGTAACAAACATCCAAACTTGTCATAGACTGAGCCAACTATCAGGATCCAGACACCTTAACTGACAATTATCCGCTTCGGTGCTTACGTGGTCTACCGCGATACACTTCCAGCAGAATAGACTGCCTATGAAGAGGAGATCAAGCTTCGAATCTCATTCGGGTGTATTGAGGGTGTTTTTTTCCAAAATGGTTTTCCACTCTCACTTCAAGCAAATGCACGTATACTTCCTATAAAAATAGCTTTATTTGTCCCTGAAATCATTAGTACAATTAGTAAATAAGCGTATAGCCCGAATAAATAGAAAGACGTGGTGCTAAAAATAAAAATAAAAACATGATTCTAGCTTAAACCTTTATCTCATCGTCTCTCGACACCTAAGATAGAGTGTTATTGTTATTATTATTATTATTAGCACCGCGTCTTACTACCCGTTCGGGCTATACGCACTTACGCTAATGTGTAATGGTAGGGTGATTGTGAGATGAAATGAAGAACCTACAGTTTAACGTGGAATCCGAACCACGGTGGGGGCCTGGCATTCCTCACATTCACAATATGTCTTGTCAGNAAGAACCTACAGTTTAACGTGGAATCCGAACCACGGTGGGGGCCTGGCATTCCTCACATTCACAATATGTCTTGTCAGAGGTGAAGGAAGGGTTTGGTAAGGATAGATTGAACACACATAATATTTGTTACGTAATTGTTATGTTCTAAATATTTTACATTCCAAAACTTAATTAAATAGAAACCATCTTATTTGGTACTATGATATAACAATATCTAAATATATACTCAATATAAATAACGTTATTACATAAATAGAATCTCTTTTACCTCATGACCATGATTGTGATATAATTGTTGTGATCTAATTAGAAAGATCTAAAATACATGTAATAAAAACGGTATTGTTATGTAAATGGTATGTATTATGCCTTACGATCATGCTTGTGATACAATTGTTATGTTATAATTAGAATGATCTTAAAAATACAAAATAGAAACCGTCTTATTTACGTAAACAGAATGTCCAACCATTTTATTTCAGGTCCTTTACCATGGGTTTGTCAAAACCAACAATAAACAATCGCTCAGCTCGGATCCTCAGGGAATTCAATCAGTGGCAAAGCAGAAGGTTTCTCCCATTATTTCCCCGGGTAAAAAGTCTCAGGTTGCTGGCGCGGGGGCCCCTAAAGGTGGTCGCATGCACCGGGCCCCAAGGTGCGTGTCTGTGCGTGAGGACATGTGTGTATCTCGTCTCTTACACTCATCACCTGGTGACTTGTGTATAAGGCATGGAAATAAGACCAACATTGACCCATTTCCACGGGCCAAATTCGGGTAAATAATGATTGGGAACTCTCTTAGGTATTAATGTTCACACTAATTTGATTAAATACTACTTTAAAACGAATTTTAAAAACCAATACTGGACCATATTATAGTAATTTATTATATATAAATTACTTTGAAATATATGATCTTAAACTTTAAAGTAAGAAGATAATACGGGCGTCAAGCATTTTATCTCTAAGAAATTTCTATTTTCAGTAATTTTCTTGAATTGAAACACTTACCTCTCATTGTAATATTGTAGTTTGCGTGAATTATTGTCCCTTTTTAGCCATACAGAAACACTATTAAATTATTGGAATACTTATTCTATTTAAAAATTTGAATTAGGAAGGTGATTACTTTATACTGTAGGTTGCCGATAACATTCGAGCTCAATTTGCACTAATGTCAAATTAGGTCTGTAATGTAGTAAAATACCAAAGTGATAAAAGAAGTTCTTAAAAACTCAAGTCTTCGTTCTTATTTTAAGATGAACCTTTTTGAGAACTCTTCTTGTTCTCATAAAAATAATAAACATTGTAATAGTGAATATTTACTTCAGGGATATGATGAATGTGTATGTTTTATATGCCCACGAACCCTAAAAATGTTATGTTTACCATCTGTGGCTGTACCTATGTTTGTCCATATCCTTGTCTGACATTCTTTCTCTGGGCATAGAGCACAAGGATTTTGTTCAAACTTTATATTTATATGTGTATTATGATTTGAGGCTATACCTCTAGGCATTTTATTTTATTTTAACCCTAGATTTTATATAAAGTGTAGTTTACTGATGAGATAATTTTTTAATTTTTTTTAAATGGCTTCAAAGATTTTATTGAAATGCATACTAAGGAGTGTTTGACATGACAGATAAAATGTAAATTTGTTTTCTGAGAAAAATTTGTTCAAGGGTATTTTTCTGATTATTGATTTTTTTTAATGAAAGGATCTAGCAGTTTGGTCCATAATTATTAACTAGTTAGACTTTTTATATTATAAATAATTTAGATTTGTTTTATTTTTTTGAAATTAGCATTACATATATTGTTTGTAATTGATGCTTGATGAATATTTAAATGATAAATAATAATGTGGGATTATTTTGTGAATAAATAAATTTAATGTTGATTTATTCATAGCAATTTTTGTATTTTTTTAAAGTTACATTTAAGATTGTTTTAAAATGGCTTTCATGGAATAGTATTCTATGATAATGAAGTTTTTATCTATATCTCTACATATAGGCCTACTAATGTTTAGAGGGTAGTTAATATTATAACAGATTTGTACAATTAAAATTTAAAATCAATATATGAAAATAGTTTATTGAGACAATCAAGGCGCTATTTTTGTTTTTATGAGGAAAGTCATCCTAAGAGCTGTTTACTGGGAATCTAGCTTTAAAAACTTTGTCTAGAGTTATAATGCACTAAGTAAGAAGGATTTAAGGTTTTGTCATACCATCTAGCTATATGGTATTTTGTCTTTTGATAATCCTGTTTCAAATACATAATATATACTTTCTCCTATAGATAAACAAATATGATTGTCAAAGTTTTCTTTAACAATAATATGATAGATCTCTACGTTTTTATGTAACCTCAAACCTAAAAAGGGATGTTTTACCATTTATGTGGCTTGACTCCAGTTTTAACCATTCAAGCTTCATCCCTTGTATAACAAATAACTTTTATTAAATTATTATTAATAGCGCCACGTCTTACTACCATTTCGGGGTTTACGCACCTACACTAATGTGTAATGGTAGGGTGATTGTGAGGTGAAATGGAAGAACAACAGTTTAACGTGGGATCCGAAACTCGGTGGAGGCCTGGCATTCCACACATTCACAAGCTGTGATTAATACACGCCTTGTTCGACTTTGATTAAAATAGATAAAAAAATTTACTTACCTTTTTTCCCCTAAAACGCCAAAATATTTTTAAAATTTAAAACTATCTTTGTTTTAAAATGGTAACTAAATTAGGATTTAAATAATATTCAATGTTCAGTACATATGTTTGTTTTAATTTTGGTAGAAATTCGTAAACAATAAAAATTGATAATAACCCACAGCACACTTACTAAAAAAATTAATGGTATACAATCTATAAATTTTAAAAATAATATAGAAAAGTAATGATTATAATTATAAAATATTGATTAAAATTACTAAACTAAAATCTTTAAATTTATTGGTGAGCTTATTTTTAATTCAGTGGGTTCTAAATAAACGTACGGCTTATTGTTGTTGATATTATATTATTTTTAAATACCTACTAAGATAAATCATGTCCGATTATCAAGAAAAACATAACTTTATAAAACCCAAACCTTATTCAGTGAAAATATTATATTTTTAAATAATGGTTAATAAATACTAAATAGTAATCTAATAACTGGAAACTCGCTACAGTGGGCAGCAAACTTAATATAAAGCTCATATAATCTGATTTGCTAGTGAGAGTGAGGTAATGATTCAAATCTCGGCAGCGTGTAGTGAGCGTTTATCATAAATTGTTTCCTACTCCCCCTCCGAATAACTAGAATACATTTTATTCAACTTTATCATTTCTCATGCTCCCTCAATTAGTATAGTGAAGTGCGTATAGCCCGGAAACGACGTTTCTAAAAATAATAATAGAAATATGGTACACTTTGATGTGTTTCAAGGCACCTGAATATTTACAAGAAGGTTTGGGCTCGATATCCTTGCAAATGCGTTAGGGGAAGTTTTATTCACAATATATTTTAATATTCGCTTTAAATAATTATTTTTGCATCAGTATAAAGTCGGCCTTTCTTATATTTTTATTTTTCCTTGCATTATAAACGAAATAACACTATTATTCAGTACTTTGTATTCAATAATATAAAAACATTCAAAACTTTATTTTTCATAGCAATCACTTTTGTCTTTGAATATTGATATTATAATTCGTTGATTAGCAGCACCTGCACAGAGGATCAATGCAACCTGTTCAACTCCCGTGATAGGTAAGCTGTCTAGGCTAATGGCTGAAGCGAAGTTCACGAAATAGTTGCTAGTATTAATAATAGTTTTTTTATAAAGTAATTATTGGTTTATATCAGTTTATTAACTAATAAATCAACTGTTGAACAGCCATACATTGTGTACTTAGTATATTATCTTTGGTTGATAGTAAAGATGTTCTAGAACCGAGGTATTCAACCGGGGCTAAGAGAAGACACATTAGGGTGTAAGTATAATGTAATATATATATATAAATTACATTATACTTACACCCTATATATATATATATATATATATATAAGGTGTAAGTATATATAGGGTGTAATTATCTATATATATATTCTAATTTAAAACATATTATTTAATACAGTGTTTTGCTTGTATTTTATTGTAATTATTGTATGTGTAGAGTATAGGATATGTATAATTAGCGCTATGTACTAACAACTTTGAGAGTAGAATCTTGAAGATAAATTATATCTGACCACATGCTCGAAGGCGTCAATTTTCAATAGACTAGACTGTCAATGACAATGATGTTGTGGTTAGAATCTCGGTATGATTTACCAAGGGAGTTTCTCTAATTGGTTTTCCATTTGTACTCTACGCAAATGCGTGTACAGTTACTTAAAATTCAATCTTCCTTTTACCTAACTCAAAAGCATAACTATTGCGTAGGCGTACACCCTAAGCCGGTGGTGAGGTGCAGACAGAAAAAATTATATCTTGGGTTACACGAAAGAAAAAAAGCTTGTATACCACCATTCTATGTAGATTTAGTTTGTAAGTAATTAGCATATTATAAGAATAATAATTTTTGTCCCCACGTTTCACTACCCAAGTTTCTTCTAGCTTTTAAATATTAACAGTGCATTTGAACTTTGTAGCCTTTCAAACATTCAATTTTCTGTGGAAGACTCACTCGTGTGGCACTTACTCAATTAATAGTATCGTGTTTTTTATTTGTGCTATCATGTGGCCAGCCTGTCTGAAGTGTCCATTAATCGAAGCCTAACAAATTAAAGTTTAAGCACCTGTCAGTTGCAAGCTGCCATCATAGATATACTTTTGGTATTTAGTTAATTTGGATTTTAAAGAAAAGACTGGTTTAATTTGCGTGAGAAATAGACTCTTTTTTAAAAATATATATATTCAATATTGATTACAAATATATATCATGTAGACCTAGGTATATAATTTTTTCTATTTTTTTAAATTAAAATTAGATATTATACTAGATATATAAACAAATATTTAAAAATCTATATTCATTAACTTCTCCAGGACAAAATAAAATAAATATTTTCATTGGAAATCTATACTTGTTTACCAAAGATTACACGCTCTAAAACGGAAAAAATTTAATAATCTAGTTTGACAGTGTTGGGAAATTTGTAGATCAAATTTAAGATGGGGGTGATTTTCCCATCTAAATTAATTAATGTAATTTTATCAAACTAGCATGGGTGCGTTTATTCTAATACATCCTTCCTCATATACTTCAAAAATAAATTTTAACAACCCTGGTCTTAGATGTAGTAATAATAGATATAAATAAAAGTAAATTTGTATCTGTGTGTTTGTCTGTATGAAGACGTAATATAAAGCTACAATCTTAAATTTTGCATAAATGAAATTGAGGATGTGAAATTTGGGTTTAGTTTTATGAATTTTGTGAGAATGATATGCTAAGCTACGTGAATAACGTATAGTTTCTATTAATATAATGTGCTATTAAATGTAGTACTTATTTATTTTCTATCTAGCTTGGTCAATAAGCAAATATATCAACTTTAAATCTAAATATAAACTACAGAAGAAATTTAATTATCATATCCAAAGAAGTATTAAAGTTCAGTTTGGCTAGCAGTTTCATATTTACACTAATAGGTAAAATCTATATATTATTTTATATTATACTGATAACTATATATTCATATAAACAGATTACGTAAATATTAAAATGAAACTGATTAAAAGCTTGACACCTTAGGCAAAACGTGGGTACCTCCAAAACAAAGAAACCTATAAATTTAAAACGTTTAATACTTATTTTAGGAAACTGAGGGCGTGAATACTCACATTTTTTTGTACTTTTGGAATACTAGCACCTTAGAACGTTTGAACACTAGTTCATGTTATTCATAGACTAAACCAAGAATCATAGAAGGCTTAATCTTGTCACTGGCTGAACTTATTTAAGGAAACCTTGATATGCATCAGTGTTCAGTCGACCCTTGTATTTTTCCTCTGCATTTGCACAGACCACGCCGACCCCTCTCTACTATCTGGATCACTCCACAGTTCATGTTCTCTGAGCCTTCCGGGACTAGGGTATTTAATACGGTGGTTCCTACGTCAGAAGTCTTCAGTGCAAGAATTGTTTCCGGTTTAGACATGTGTGGAGGGATTGCCGTGCTAGCTCTAGGCGTGGGTTCTGTGTTGGTGACCACGAGAGGAGTGGGTGCCCGGAGTAGAGACGGTCTCCCCCGAAGTGTATTCACTGCTCAGGAGCCGACTCCTCTGCGTGGTGGGGATGTCCCACGTACAGGGTCCTTGCGGGTGCCAGGGACTATGTGGGCATCCAAGGGTAAATAAGGGAGGATGGATGAACTAAGCCAAGGTCAGAAGCACTTGGGGCACGTTGCGGTACGGAAGGTAACCATGACTCAGGCTCCAACACCAAATCCGCTGGTGCAATCTTTCGCCAGTGTCCTGTCAGGGAGACCAACCACTCCACTTCAGGCCTAGGCACCTGCCAAAGCCACCTTACCAGGACAGTGGCATTCGGTTCTTCCCTCCCATTTGAGGACCCATTCAAGACCGCTCCTCTCCCAATCCCAGCTCACATTTCCCACTCCCCCGCACCCTGCTCCACTATATGCACCCTTTAACACTCCTCAGACCTTTTCCTACCGCTCCCTACTCTTACCCTTTTCTCCCTGTCACCCCCACACCCAGCCCACTCACCATATTTACCCCAGAGAGTGAGAATGCAAAGCTAAAAAATTGCATTGAGCTACTCAAAGGCATTCCGGGGTTTAATCCATGGGACTTTTCATTAAGTCTCTTGAGGAAGGTCCAGGAATCTCCAAGGAGTAGCCAGGGCCACCTGGTCATGGAGCACATAATCATCTACTTGGTCTATCATGGCAGAACACCTGAATAGAGGACATCCAGTGCTAAAGGAGCTCACGGTCGCACTCTAGAACGCTAACGGAGTCACGAGGAAAAAGGTTGAGCTTGAAAGTTTCCTGGCAAACCATCGTGTCAACATAATGCTGTTGGGAGAATCTCACTTGCGCTCCGCAATGAGGTTCTCGTTAGTAGAGTTCACCTGCCATCGGAGTGATCGAGGGTGGTATGTGGGAAGGGGGGAGTGGAGGTATGGCAGTCCTGGTCCTGAGGGGCCTTGACCGTTACGTCATCTCACTTTCTCCCCTCCAACAAATGGAAGCAACAGCTATTCAAATGGTGACATCTACTGGTTCAGTGCAAATTATTCCATCTACTTCCCTCCCTACCACCAGTTTGACCGGGCTATGAGAGCTGACATGGAGGTGCTGCTTCGAGGTACCATGCCTGTTTTAATCGGTAGTGAATTCAACGCTAAGGACCTTTCATGGCACTTTAGGATTATGTGGGTTTGTGGTGGATTTCTCCGCGACGTAATCTACACGGCTTGGTGGCTTCCGGCCGTCCCACTCCCACCCACTTATCACACAATCCCCTTGGTTTCCCGAACGTCCTCTAAATTGTTGTCTCCAGAGGGATCAGAAGGCAGTTAGTGGTGAAGTCTCTAGTTGAGATACACTCGGATCACAATCCCGTCCTTGTGAACCTGGGACGCGCAGTGCCCTTCATAGACGCCTTGAAAAACTCAACCTTAAGTGCGCTGAATGGTACAGGATCACGAATGTGTTGAGCGAGAGAGGTTGGGACTCACCCCTACCTTTCGAACAGCAGCACAAATCGATTGCGGTGCGGAGTGCATAACTTCTACCATCAAAGGGTCACTCGAAGATTTGACTCTGAGGTACCGTCTTAAAAAGGCGACACAGGCTTATTTGCCCAATTTTATCCTCAGGCACGTCCAGAAGAAAAATCGGCCGAGGAAGGCTTGGCAAATCTCGAGGGATCTGGTATACAAGGCCAACTGGAACAAAAAAGTCCATTCGTTTCGTCAGGTGGTCCAAGAATACCGGAATATTACCGGTGAGGACAATATTGAGAGATGTGCGTGCAGTATAGGTCCCTGTAGTGCATGACAAGGCACTCTAGGTATATCCCCGCACCAAGGCCACCTATTATAGGTCGTAATGGGGGGACCAAATCTGAGCAGGAGAAGTCCAATGCTCTTGTTGAGCACTTAAAGGCACAATTTATACCGACTGACGACCCGTCAGACCCAGTGCACATTGCACACGTAGCTCAAGTTATCGGTGCGATCACGTAGCATGGTGCTTGTATGAACCTGAATCCACGGATATGACAGAAATGTCATGAACTTTAGCCGCTATAAGAATACACAAGGCCCCCGGGCGAGATGGTATCAATAACTTAGTCCTCAGAAAGCTGACCTTGATGGCAAATAACCTTCTTGTGGAGTTATTCAACGCCGTTCTGCTCCTGAGTCACTTCCCCAAGCTCTGTAAACACGCCAACGTCCTCTGCTTTCATAAACTGGGTAAGGACCCCACCCTAGCTTCATCTTACTGACCAATCAGCTTGCTCGACTGTGTGGGTAGGTTGTTCGATAAACTTCTACTGACGTGACTGACCCGGCATGTTCGCGAGGTGGGTATCTTGTTGGACGAGTGGTTTGGCTTTCGGGCGGGACACGCTACGTTTCACCAACTCGTTAACCTCGTGGAGCAGGTCACAAGGAATTTCAACATCAACAGGCTGGATGGTGCTGTTTTTATCGACGTGGCAAAGGCCTTCGACCGTTTTTAGCTCAAAGGTCTCCTTTTCAAACTCCTTTCCATGAAACTAAACTTCTACCTAGTTAAGGTTGTACAATATTATCCATCCCACCGCACCTTCTCCTGTACCTTTGGGAACACCACTTTCCAAGTCAAAAGCATCCGGTTAGGAGTGCCACAGGGTTCCCTCGTAGGTCTGGTGCTCTTCAGACTGTATGTTAACGATATTCCTAAATCCTCAAACACCCAGTTGAAGCTGTATGCGGACGATACGGCTCTAGTATCGTATTCGTGGTAAGGGCAGCTGGCGGATAGGTGATCCCAGACGCACCTGATGCAGTTGGAGGGGTGGATGACCACCTGTAGGACAAGTTTTAACGTGTAGAAGAGCACAGCAGTGCTCTTCACACAGAAAAGAAAGTTCTACCAGGCTTGCCCCACTCTGGCTGTTCGGAGAGCGGATCAGATGGGCAAACAATGCTAAGTACCTGGGACAATTACTTTGGACACCAAACCGACCTGGTGACTACACTGCATTGAGAGACTTAACAAGGCGAGGCAAAGGCTGGAAATCCTAGGCCCACTGCTTAGCAGGCGTAACGCCCTGTCTACAAGGAATTGTCTTACTCTGTACAAGTAAATGCTCAGGCCAATCCTCAACTATGCGTGTCCTGCTTGGGGCCACCTAGTGGATACGTATATGAGGAGGATGTAGACATTCCAGAGAAGGTTTCTGAGGATCATTGTGGACGCACCTTGGTACGTTTGGAATATGACTCTGCATCAAGACCTTGAGATTCCCATCATTAAGGACCACTTCCGGAAGCTGGCGCAGTCCTTCTACGACATATTTCCACGTGCCACAAATCCTCTTATCCAGGGGCTTGGGAATTAGGTCATTGACCCAGGAGAGTACCACCGACGTCCCAAAGCCCTGCTTGGATAAGCGAAAAGTGTCAAACAGTGGTTTGGGAGGCTCTCAACCATCCCCCATAGAGTATTATCTCAGCACGTAACTCTAAAAACCCTTATTCTGTTTCCCAATATACGTTTTCCTCCCTTCCAATATTATTCTTTTTTCTTTGTTTAAGAAACTTCGCAAAATAAGACAATCCGTTTGTTTTAGTATCCAAAACCATAAAGTGTGACCAATTGGTCAATAAACAGAAAGTTAAACGTTTCCATTTGTACAGTACATAGTGAAACTTAAAGTTATGTTCCTATCTTTAAAAAATAAAAATATTTACAATAATTGAAAGATTAAACACATTAGATATTTTGACCACCGATTCGAGTGGACTTGGTATGTATATAAGTGCACGGGCTTTAACCTTTATTGCAAGTCTGACGTCTTAAATGGCGTTATCTTTATTATGGGTAGTAGCAAAACTAAGGAACATACCTGTTATAATTACTTAGGGATACTGGCAGATTTTAAACTCAAATGTTTATTATTACTTCTATATATATTTTGTGAGCCTTAGACTATAGGTATAGTTAGCTTCAAATCAAATTAATTTTGAAATTGTAAATTCTATATACGCACTAAAAGAAAAACGAGAGTGTAAAATATCTATATTTTTATTGACGTTTACATTATTATACCAAGAGTTTGAAGAATTAAACTGCATGACCATCACTTTCTGTTGTTAAAAAAACTATAACATTTTTCACTATCAGTTTGTGCTGTTTAATACAATATAAGTAAAGATTTGTTTTCTACCAGTGCAATGCCTGGTAATTGTAGCGAGATAAGAATAAAAATGTGTTTTCCCCTTGTTTGCATGCATGGGTAAAGTGTCCAGCTCATTTGGTCTGGTTTTCCAGTGATGGGAATGTCTGGGTTCCAGGTCTTGTCGGGTGGACGTGGACTTTTTTACTGGCTCAATTAGTTTTTTCCTCGGTGACGAGGATTTGAAATCTGACATGGCGTAATTAGGACGGCGTTTTATTAAACTGTTTCATGGTGACCTGGTAGTCTTGGGGTAAGGTGTAAAGACTTCTATGCTGGCGGCCGGGATTCAATCCTCGGTCACGGCAAAGATTTATCAGATTACCAAACCCTTTCTTCACCTCTGACAAGACATCTTGTGAATGTGAAGAATGCCAGGCCTCCACCGTGGTTCGGATTCCACGTTAAGCTGTAGGTCCTTCATTTCATCTCACAATAACCCTACCATTACATTTTAGCTTAAGTGCGTATAGCCCGAACGGGTAGTAAGACGCAGTGCTAATAATAATAATAATAATAATAATAATAAACTGTTTCCCACTTTTATAACCCAAAAATGTGGGCACATTTTCTTTTGACTATTCCTTTCACATTATTAGCTCATTAGTGTAACTACAGTTGCGTGTATCCCGGAAAAAGGCGATAGGAATAACTGTTTTTAAATGATTGACTAAGCTGTTGACAAAACTTGTTACAGAACACCCGATTGAATTGATATTTGACTTCTCTTGTAGGTTTGAGAGCCTCGAAATGTGTGTTCATGTTTATTGGTTAGTTCTCTCATTGAGTTCTCTCACCATCTGAGAAATAAGTCCTACAATACAATGGAATGCCAAAAGGTCCAGCGAGACTCAAATCTCGGCCTGTTGTATAGAGGGCAAATTTCCCCATGATATTTATTTATTTATTTCGATAACCATGAAGCTAACGTAACAGTCTAAAACAAGATGCTTATCTTTTTATTAAGTAATTGTTTTATACATTTTTATTATTATATTATTTTATTTAAATTTGGCTTGGCCTCAAAACAAATATCAGCTTCGACTTAGATTCGAAAAAGACTCCAGTCCAGACAATTCGCAAATTAAATTAAATTTTAATTAATTTGGGGTTTTATAAGTTCATTTTCTGAACCGATTTATTACATCAGCACACGATAATTTTGTAACGGGTTAATCTGGCTTAGCCCCGTTCAAAAGTAAAACACGAATATTTTTGTGTTACAAACAAGTCGTCAAGAGTTAACAAATGAAATAATA
>CABFVX010008549.1:0-23456 GCA_902151425.1 Timema shepardi | reverse complement strand
ATTAATATTTGTCTGAGAGTTACAGCACTTTACCTACATGTAACTGTAACAAAAACAAATTGAAATATACCAAAATCTAAGATTTCTATTTTTTGAGGGTTACAACCTTTTACCTTAGACCCATCGATATCAACTAGAATATGCTAAATTAAAAGGCTTGTTAAGCTATCCTTGTGTTACCCCATGGAAATACCTATATTGAGCGAGGATTCTCACAAACATCAAACTGTCCTACTGACAACAGGACCTGTCTCTCTGAGGCACCCATCAGAGGCATGCAGTCCACCAAAGATGGTCTTAAACACTTATACATAACAACCATCAGTGCAACACAGCATCATTCACTAAGAATTTCATCAAGAAAGGACATGGGGCCCATAAGTTGTGCTTGGCTGGACGCAAAGAAAAGAAGAGAATTGAGGCTGAATGGAAGAAGAAGAAACAAGAGCTAGATGATAAAGAGAAAATAAAAAACCAAAGTGAAGAGTTTCAAGCAAATAGTACAGTTTTGGAAAAGAAATCGCAGGAAGCTAAAGAGGAAGTTAAATCTTACAAGTGATTAGTGGTAGAAGCGAATGAAAGGATTAATAATGCAATGAAAATCAATGATCGGAAAGGTTTACAAATAGCTCAAATTACGCTAGAAGTTCTAGCAAAAAATTGGAAGAAAGTGATTGTGTTTTTTGAGAAAGTAAGAAACAAACCAAATCATATTAAAAAGAGAGACAACAATGTTGGACTACTTTCGTGCAAGTATACGAATCAAAGAAACCCAAAAACAACTGAAATAGTCATTAATTCATTTTTTTGGCATATAACTTAACCTAAACAGGTAAAAAAATATTTTTATTATGTTTCACAGATTATTTTTTAAATATATTTTATTTTTAGGTGGAAGACATTTTATTTTAACCTATATCATCTTTTGATGATAATGAACATCATTATTGCAATAATAATTATCATTATTACTATTTGTTACACTATCATTATTTCCAAATTTAGATGTGTAATGAAATGACGAAGTAAAATAAATTCTTTACTAAAGAGAAAATAAATTAAAATGGGGGTGGGGGGATGATAGTTTTCCATTCCTCCTTTTATAAAAATTCTTTTTCCTATTTTTGCTACGGCCCCAATAAAATAAAAACATTGTTCTTAATTATTTGTTTTATTTTGGCACTATGAGGTGAATATAGTGTTTTTAACATGTCCTATATTTTCATCAAAATGGCAATCTTACTTTTCGACATGCAAATTTTGCTATGAGGTCTGTAATAGGTTTAGCTACAAAACTAGCTTTAGTTTAGTTACTATTTAGTTATAGAATTGTGTTGGCTAACCTGTTTATATCAATGTTGAGCTTAAAACTTACCACATTTAAATTCATTAACTATTTCATATTGTTTGCTAGAAATATTATTTTAGTTATTAATTTTAATTTTAAAGTATCAACATCAACTTTAATAAGCATTAATGATTTAATTGAAAATTTCTCAATAAAAAATGTTTTAACAAGATTCTGTAAAACGTGCATGTGCAACTCCGCATATAGGAATGGAACAGAAGACGTGATCTTGCAGGATTACACTAAGGAATAATAAACGAAATATGAAACTCTTCAAATTTCTAATTGCCTAAGATTTGTTTTCTTATACAGTAAATTAAGTTACTGAAGCATATTTTAGGGAAATATTAGCTTAGTAAAACGTCAATTTTATTAACTTTTTATCAAAACTGTGTTGAAAAACACAACATTAATGTAAAGTGATAGTTAAAGAGTTAAAGAAGTCAGTCTGAAAGGATAGTTATACTTCTCTCACGGTAGGAATTACTCTCATAAAGGTCTTTTTTCCTACCAATATCCTACTAGATTTCTGGTAGGGAAAAAGGCCTTTCAGAAAAAATTCCTACACTGAACAGACTTTAGGTTAGGCCTTGATATAAACAAACACACTTCTCTATTTTCTTTCTACACTTTTAAACTTCCCACTACTTCAAACTTCCACACCTGCACACTGTTTTGAATTTTAGGAAATATTTCTTTTTAATACGAAGAGACATTAATGAAAAAGTAATATTCCTGAAAATTCAAACTAATGTACAACTGGAAGTTTTGAAGGAATAGAAAAACTTAAGAAGACATGAAGAAAGAATTGTGTTTGTTCCTATCTAAGCCTAACCTAATTATCCTTTCAGGTTAGCTTCCTTCACTCTCTCTTACTTTACATTTCCAAGCCATCATGTAATTGTTAATTTTAGTAACTTTTTTATAATATAATTTAATTTTAATGTCCTTAAACATATTGTTGAATCTATTTTAGTTATGTTTTTATTAGATTTTTATTTTGAGTGGGGTTTCTATTTTTAAATTATGTTTTATAAGTCTTATTTCTAATTTAAAAACAGATATTTCTTTAAAATTATATACTATTTACAAAAATGTGTCATTCATCTTTTAAGAACATGTGTTTTAATATACTTTCTAACATTTTATAATTATGAATTTAGAAATACTAGACTTGAGTTTGATTCGAAAAAAATCAAAGCTCTTGGACCCCTAGTCATCACTTTGTTCATTTAAATCATTAGGTTCCCAAACTCGGTGAGTCTTCTGTCTTTAATCGAGGATCAATAAGTTATGTTGGGTAATTTATTATTGAAGCAAACCCTTCTTGCTCACTTTTTGCCACATTAACCATTTTCTAAATGTAAATTAAGTCTGTTCGAAACCCTTATGATACACGGAACTTTGCCATGGATATGTTTGGATCTATTTTTCCTGGTTCTACAGTTTGTGTTGTTTTCATTCTTGATTTGAAGTTTTCTACTGCTGAATCAGATCCACTGAGCTCTGCTAAGAATCAATCTTTTCAACATTACATGCCGACTGTTGCATCGAGTAGGAACATCTTGAAATGTTTCCAGCTAGTCCATTCCAAGCTGCTCCTGCTCCCTTTGTAGCCACTGGAGCCCCTCATTGAAACATTAAACATATTATGTTATAAGGTGTTTTCATATTGATGTATTTTGTTTCAAGGTATGGAATCTGACCAACTGTCGACTGAAGATCAATCACATTGGTCACACAGGATACCTCAATACAGTCACGGTCTCTCCAGATGGTTCCCTCTGTGCTTCTGGAGGCAAGGTCAGTTACAGGTAGTTAAGTTAATCAATAGTGTAGTTATTTAAGTAAGAAATGATAAACATTTGGATGGTTTGTGGTTGAGAAGGAAGAGGAAGTATAGGAACTGCTAGAGGAATGGGATGAGGAAGTTAAAGAATTTGAAATGAAATTTGTCACTGTGAAGTGTGAAGGGATGGTAATGACAAGGAAGAGGATAAGGACTAGTAAAGCTCTAGAGGGAACGGGGCGGGGCTAGTTGAGAGGATTTAATAAGAGGGCAGTAGGGGAGTTGTTCATGTGTAAATAAATGCTGTATAGGGCGTACTTTGTACCCATAGCCACATGGGCATTGAATACAAGAGAAGGTATAATCCATTCACCGTAGGAATTGACTTCTGAAAGGCCTTTTTCCCTACCATAAATCTACTATATAGTAGGATATTGGTAGGAAAAAAGACCTTTCAGAGAGTAATTCCTACCGTGCATGGAATATATAGTGGAGTCCATGTGATTGAAGTTTGTTAGGAGCTTGTTGGCGGTCACAGGGACAAACAGGACTAGGAATGAAGCTATTCGTACAGGGATAAGGGTAGAGGAAGCTAAGCCTGGTTGGTATGGCCATGTAACGAGGGTAGAAAGGTATAGAATACCAAAGAGAATTATGGTGTTGAAGTATATAGTCAAAAACTGAGATGGTTGGAGTAGATAACAGAAAGTGTGCAACTGAGAGAAGAATGTAAGTGATTAAAGGAGGGAATGCAGGGGAAGATGGAGGAATTTTACTGAAGTGTTCCTTTCAAGGACTGTAAACAGTTGATAATATGATTTTACTCTAATGTGAATATCTGTTGCAGGATTGCAAGGCCATGCTGTGGGACCTGAATGATGGGAAACATCTTCACACCCTGGACCACAACGACATAATTACAGCCTTGTGCTTCTCTCCCAATCGATACTGGCTGTGCGCTGCGTTTGGGCCTTCAATCAAGATTTGGGTTAGTATCACACTGAGAAACATTTATAATAGTTTCTATTCAACTTTAGTTGGTGCATTCACTTTTTCTCCAGCTGTCCTATGGTTTAGGTCTTGTATTAAATATGTAGCTATTTTAAGCTGTGTGTAAATAGCACCCTTTTTTTTAAAGAAATACTACAAATAATACAAATACAATTGTTAGGGGTTTTTGTGTGTTTTTATCCCTCCGTATATGAGGGGTTAATTTTTAATCTGTTTTAGTATTCTTCATGAGGGCATGAGATTTTTGCAATATAATTTTCTTAACGAAGGAATGGGGTGAAAAAAGTAAATTGGTTTATAATGTTGTTGAATCTTGCTGTGAGTGTATTAATCCTTCAATCATAGACTAATGTTAATATCACTGTTTTTACTCCATAATTTATTCTAGATTAACATATTTTTATAATATTAATTTATATACAGGGTAGGGTGTCTAACCTCTAAAATGGAAAAGTCAGTTAATTTCACCAAATATCTAGAATCTTAACAAATTATCTAAAAATATGCATTTTTATTTACAATCTTCAATAACATTTTTCTTACATTTAATACACACCGCTAATGGTGTTTAAAAATTTGAATTTTTCGTCAACTTTGGCCACCTTTTTTCTAACTCATCAACCAGAACCAAAGTATGATTTTCACTTTGGTTTTTATATTTTCTGTACAAACAAATGATGGCGCATTTATTTTAATTATTATCTCCCTACACCATTAGGCTTAACATTTGCGAAGCAGGTTTTTCAAGTTTAAATTGAATATCGAATCGAAGCAAACAAAGGATTAGCTATTGAATTTAATTGGTATCAAAATTGAATAATTTTTATTTTTAAGATTAAACCTATTTTCCGGTCAGTAAGATGTTATAACACTTGTTTCTTTTATACTTCTTTGAAATAATTTAACCGCTTTTTCTTTTTCCACTTTATTCTGTAGCTATTATAAAAAACAACAACCTTTCCTTTGCCTTTATCCAAATATAATACAGTTACCCCATGAAGCTAAAAGGTTTTCCATAAAGAGATATCTCTTATTTTGCTATTTATTTATCACTATTTTTGTTTTAGGACTTGGAAAGCAAGGACATGGTGGAGGAACTACGACCAGATATTGTCTCTCAGACAGCTAAGGCAGAGCCTCCTCAGTGCCTGTCCCTTGCTTGGTCCACAGACGGACAGACTCTGTTTGCTGGTTACTCTGACAACACGATCAGAGTGTGGCAAGTCTCTGTGTCTGCTCGATAATCTGCTAGACATCTTTTTATCACTTTTAGACTTTTTACTACATCTTCTTTGTGTTTTAAAATATGTAATGGTTTTATATTATTTTAAAAGGATGTAAATACAAAGTCTTTTATCTGTGTTGGTTTTTAATGCTTTTTTTTTAAAGAATATAACGTCCTTCCACTGGACTTAGTTTATAATACTCTCTTAATAACTCCATCTTCTGATAGTCCTAAAAAAATGGACTTACTAGTCTTAATCGTTTCAACCCCAAATATTTATATTGAATTTTTATTTAAATGGAAGTTTCGTGAGCACTTATTCATTTACATGGATACTTTTATTTCAGATATCACTTAAGGGTAAAGTTGAATAGCACCTTACCTCTCTGACTTTGACAATCTTGCTGCAAATTTCCCTACAAAATTAAGTATCAAGTCAAAATGTGACATTGTTAGCAGACAAAATTGGTTTGCCTCACAGATGGTGTTAATATGGAATGGAGGTCGAAAAAATACGTTTGATGGTAGTTATTTCTACAATATAGCATTTATTTTAACTAGAGGTGTACCGATTCAGTAAAACCAATTACCGATTGTTTAAAATAATCGTTCATCCGACGATTATTTACACCGATTAGTCCCGATTATCGATTATTTATTAATAACTATTGGGAAATATGCTTGAGAGAGTAATAATAGTTAATGTGTTTAATACATAAAGATTTTATTTAAAAATCAACAGTTAAATCTTCGAGAATCTTAATTTTTGATTAATCTTTGCATAACCGGGTCAAGTTGGAACTAGATTATTAGTTTATCAACGATTCTCTATCTAGTTAGGTAATCTTGCAATAGTCCACAACCCATATGCAATATATATTTTTTTTCTTTCGATATTAATCACTTCTCCCTAGAAAATTTTGCTTTAAACTTTGTTTGAAAAAAATATTAGTAAGTGTTCGTACAGTCCTTGAAAGACCTAGAATTTAATGTGTCTCTGGTCAAGGCCTTGAAAAGTCCTGGAATTTTCAGGTTTCAATATTTATTTTTGAAATGGTTGCTAAGAATGGTCGGTGGGTGACCTGGCGGTCCAGGGGTAAGGTGTCAGACCTCTGTGCTGGCGGCCGGGGTTCAATCCTCGGTCCCAGCACAGATTTATCTGATTACCAAACCCTTCCTTCACCTCTGACAAGACATCTTGTGATTGTGGGGAATACCAGGCCTCCACCGTGGTTCGGATTCCATGTTAAACTGTAGGTCCTTCATTTCATCTCACAATCACCCTACCATTACACGTTAGCGTAAGTGCGTATAACCCGAACGAGTAGTAAGACGCGGTGCTAATAATAATAATAATAATAATAATGAATGTTTGGTGGCATTGTATCACCACTCTTAACACCAACACTTGCTTAGTGAGGGAGTAGATTCGATACTTCCTAGTTTATAAACTAAACATTTTAATATGACAATGTTTATACTGTGCTTGGTAACCTTGGATACAAACACTTGAACTAAGACGCTTTAGCTTTTACTCTTTGAAACACATTTATTGTATGTTAGTATTTAAAAAAAAATATATTACTAATCTAGACACCTACTACATCATGCCTGTTCCATTCTATCTTGGTCCATCAAATTTACCCTTTCGTTATACCAGTGGTGTGCCTAGACATTTCCATCAGGGGGCCACCGGGATTTTACCAAGTTCCCTCCCATATCATCGTCCTATTTTTTTTTTTAAAATAAGATGTCTCTAAAAGCTTTTTGGAGTTTCCCACCCCTAGGTAAAAAAAAATTGATGCTTCTAGAATTTATAGGTTAGCTTCATAAATATTTTCAATTGTATTTAGAGTTCAATGCATTCTTCTCCCACCAAATAGTTAACTTTTAAGAGTTGTTTTGAGGTAATGCATTGCTTACCATCACAAATGTCACAAAAATAAACCAGAGTAAATTCAAGCCCATTTCTTATTTCCTTTTCTAGTTTATAGTGACCTAACGTACATGATTTGGAGTGTTCATCTAATTTATTGATCCGTTTAGAAAAAGGCATTACATCAATAATTCGGTGACCCATAGTGGAAGAATCCTGTGTTCTTTCAACCTTTCAATATTTTCTTTGAAAAGTGGTGGTAAGGTATTTTCTCTAACGAGTGAAGGATGTTCCACACTCGGTAGTAAATCCTCCAATTCATCATCTTCATCAAAATGTATGTGTTTGCCTGCATATCTTTGGAATTGGAGGTTCCTGCAGTTGGTGTAAAGTCTTCACTTTCTTGGGCACAAGTCCTAAAAACCATTATATATATATTTTTTACATAGTTATTTATTTCTTACAGAACACCTTACCATTCATCTAAGCTATTCACAATTAGTTATATAGGGTAAGTGAGTAAAGTAGAATAAAGAGGAAATGTACCACGTTTGTGTGGAGATAGCTTGGGAAACTTTTACTAAAAGAAGCTTTAATAGATTACACCAAGCTGGAATTCAAACCTTGACCTCCCGCTCACTAACAAACCAGAAGAACGTGTAATTTACTCGGCATGCATACTGATTATAGCTTATAATCACAAACCCATGACTTATAAATTATATAATGATATAACTCAATAAGGAAAACCTCTTTTCGCTTTATGAGGTAATTGTATTATAATTGGAAGAAGGTCTAAGAAAGGTGGATATAAACATATAAAAACATATTATATGTCTCCCTTTTATATGTTTCTATACACCTTTCTTATACCTTCTTCCAATTATAATATTATAAATTATATAATCAACACCTTATATTTTGTGTATATCTAAGGACTATTTTAAACTTTAGGTAGCCATCACACTCGATTACAAAAACTTTCCATCATTTCCGTTTGGAACCAATTTAATGTGGCCACATTTCATGAACAAGACTACTCTTTTTTTTTACCATTTATCAATATAAATATATTTGGCACATTTTTTATATATTCGAAGAATTTTTTAGAAAATAGATAAAATACGTCAAAATATACTTTAATAAACACAAAATACAAATATTAGTTGTAATATTTTCAAACTACAGTTACCTTTTAAGTGATTCAAATTGGTTTCCGGTGAATTATGATTCTTCTTTCCGGATTCTCCATCTGTTCTTTAAATCTCTGGATCATTTTCATTTTCTTCTTTTGCATACTTTACTTGGAAATGAACGAGGCTTAGACATTTTGTACGCAGTAAAATTCACATAAAAGTTGATTAATATTAAGTCCGTAGTCGGGAAATTTTATGAACAATACATATTGCTATATTTATGGTTTAAACAATACCAAAATTAGTGTACAAGTACAAATTAGAGGTCTGTGTTACCATAGAAAGCATCCAGAGGTGTTTAATATTTATAATTTTTTCTAGCCTTCGGCAGCTATGGGGTTATGTTGCCATAAAACAATACTTCAGAGAGCTTCTAGAGGTGTTTAATATTTAGGTTTTTTCCTTGCCTATGGCAGTTATGGTCTTATGTTGCCATAAAAAAATACTTCAGAGAGCTTCTAGAGGAGTTTAATACTTAGAATTTGCCCTAGCCTCCATCAATTGGGTGATGGGCTCCTCCCCCCCACTGAAATTATTGGCTGGCTACGGCCTTGATTAATATAATTATTAGGGGGCTGTTTTATAGGCACTAAAAGTTTAAGAAAAGGCAGGCATATAGGCACTATAACTTTCAAAAATAGGTACATAAATAGGCATTATAAAGTAAAAAAGGGCATTAAAAAGAAATAAATAGGCCTAGTAATGCAAAAAAAAACACCAAAACACTCAATTGTTATTCGTTCTTAAAATCCAGCACACACTTTCTATAAACACAAATTAATTACTATTAGAGTTAATTACCAAATAGTCTGACAAAATGTTTTTAGTGTGAGAAACTTCTCTCAACTTCACATGAAGTCATCGGGCAAAACTTCAGACAAGCTATCTCAGCTGAGCAAAGATTGACTTCTGGGAGTGATCTAGTTTGTCCTTCTATGATGTCCGCAATACTTGCCATCACTTTCCACAACATGATTTTGCTGCAATACTCTGTTAAATTTGTTGACGATGGCTGTGCCAACTGAGCCAGATACCTAATTTGGGTTTTCTTCTATTCCTCGAATTATCTTCACAGCATTCATTAGAGGCAAATCTCTAATATCCAGGAAGATTTCCAAAATTGCTTTTTACAGGTGTCAGTGGTTTCATCAACAGTAACCCAGAAGTATGATTCTCCAATATCTTCTCAGATCTTTTCAACTGTCTTAAAACAAAATTTAAAAAAAACGCTTATTTTAAATAGTCTAAATCAAGACAATTCAGTTAATATTTTTAATGTCGGAAAGAAAAACTGCTATTGTAAAAATTCACGGACAAATAGGTAGAATGCAAGTAGTGTTTCCTCAGAGCTGATTATTCTGGTATCTTCATGTTGGTATATTTGTTGAGAAAAGCATTGAAATCTGGACCTCCAGCTTCTTCCAAGGAATACTTGCAGCTACCATCGCAGAGCATAAGTCGGCAAAAAATCGCTCTTGGGTTTTATCTGCATTGTTAACTTAAGGAAAAAATTGTTGATATCTTGTTTTCTTTCTGGAATTCTTCATATGTATTACAGTATTTTTCTGTTCTAGGTGATACTTCTTGCATTTTACCTAAATACTATATATTCAAATTTTCATCCAATAATATAATGTGAATTCTACAATTTAACAAAGCATAACCTAACAAGAGAACTAAGATTTTTTTAAAGATGGCTATGTTACGCTTTGGTAAATATTTCCAATTTTCCGTTGAAATCCTTCAATAAAAAATTAAATATAGTTTGAACGATAGCAAATAACACAAGCCTGCAAAATTTAGGCTGTTGAAAATTGTTTTTAATGTAATGGGTGATTTTTATGTTTTTTGGTGTGCTAGTAAAAAAAGATCTCCGATTTTCTCTATCACGCAAGGATTTTTCACAAATTGGATATCAAAATATAGAAAAAGGGCTCAGTTTATGTATAATGGTTAAAACTTAATTTAAAAAAATTAAATAATAATTTTATTTGCAAAAAAAATTAAGCTAAACCATTCTTAACACTTACCAAGGCTTACAAGTCCTTTTACTGCCCTTTTCTTTTGTAGACAGCTTTCGGCTCTTCTCTGTACAGCATCCAACAGTAGTCTGCCATCATGTTGATGTTCCATCTGCGTTCCATCTCCTTGATGTCTTGATGGAATCTTTCCCCTTGCTCTTCACTCAAAGCACAAAGATTTTCGGGAAAGCTGTCCAAATGGGAATTCAGGAAGTGCACTTTCAAGCTCATTGAACAACCCAAGTCCTTGAATTTGATGAGCATGTTTTCCACTATGAACTTGAAGTTGGGGTCCTTATTTTTTCCAAGAAATTTCGTTACAACTTCTCTGAAAGCTTTCCAGGCATCTTTTTCAAAAACTTACATTTTTGTTTCAAAGACTTTGTATGACTTATGAATTTTTTTGCTTAGATGCTTAATACATAAGGGTTGGATATTAAAATCTAAAATTTGAGTTTGTCAAAAACTGTAACGTGATGGAATTACTGAAATCAGCACCCAAAAATATATAAGAATCAGTGTTTAGATTTATTTATTTTTAATTTCATTGCAGACTTGTGTAATCATGGTTTACTTTTAAACTAGCCAAAATATTTAACAAAAACTTGATTTTCAAAATTAATAGTTCCATTTCCCCTTTTGAAAAGGTAACTTACCTCTTTGGAACATGCCTGAAAAAAATATTATGCCATCCGTTGTGAAATTCCTATAACCACCAATCCACTGTTTGAATAATACACTTTTACATGATTTCTCTTTAGGCATTTTCTACTAGTTCAGTAATTTACACCGAGTCCAATACAAAGAAATATTAATGAACAGGTATGAACATCTAATAACACCGTAATATACACAACCACTGAATGAACTGACACTGCTGTAAGCTAGAAGAAATTCTTTGTCGACAGTCTAACCAGTTTGGACCTATCGTACCGCTGGACACATGGGTTTTTCCTACCTATCCTGAGTATCCACGTGGAGTGACCTATGGCGTGAAGGAGGGGAGGAGGGTATTTAGAAAGAAAAAAGAGTGTGAGGAAGAGAGAGATATAAAAAAGGCACTTTTAAGCGGGGTTTCCACATGCAATAATTAGTGGTGCCACTTGACTGGCACCAGTTTTGTGGCGAATGGAAACATGTAAATTCAACTGGCACCAGTAAAATAAAGATTGGATGTACTTTTTGGTGCCAGTAACATGATTCTTGGTGAACAAGTGTGTAAATTACTTATAGTTTTTAAAAAAAAATTGGTGAAAGCGTCTAAGGAATGGTCATTAGAACTTATAATAATGTTCCTCGAGCTCCAGGAGCTCTCCCAGAGCTTCAATGAGCAGATTCGGAACGTCGAGGCGGCAATCAACACCCCGGTAGCGGGTGCAAGAGCAGCCCTCGGAGGCCCTCTGCCTACAGCCGAGGCTTGGGCGTCTCTCACGCCACCTGAGATCGCTTCTTTCCAAGTAGAATAGGGTTCAGCATTGTGCCTGGCCCTAGTACTCAAGGCTATGTTGCTGGAATTGCCACCCAGTCGTGACCGTCACCTAGTACAGTTCCTTCTCTCGATGGCCGCTCACTACAGAACGATTCCTGCACCAGTGCAAGGCCTACTGATACATCACATCAATGTGATGTATATCGCACTCACCAAAGGATGGTCAACTGCGATCACCACTTTGGGAATCAACTCGTCGCAGGCGATTTACCCTCCGGGATTTATTCTGCCGGCACCAGTCTACACCAGGTACCCGAGCTTCCCATCGACCGATGGTGGACGAGGCTCCACAGGACCGCAGATGATCAGGAACATATGGCAGAATCCTTATATAATATGTATCATGCTTAGGGCTTCTTATCTGTTTGTTTAATGTTTTTTACCAAATGTGTCTGGAAAATAATAAAGTATCCGGGCAACCTCTTGTCACTCCGCTGCCTCCTCTTCTGCGAGCTTTTGCATAAAAGCGGGACACAGAGAAGGGTGGGGAGAGGACCTCCTTCCTTGGCCTGACTGGTTCCCGAGCCCCGTCCTCCCCCGCTTTTATAGTCTCGCGGGTGGAGGGTCCCGGGAGGGACAGGCGAGGAAGGAGACGACGACATAGCCTTTATTATTAATTAGGGGGGTTATAAGATGATACAATTGTACACTTAAATGTAGAGTAGGTTTGTCATTATGCTAGAGATGTCCAGAAATTCTGTGGTTTCTGCTTCCTCTCTGAGAAGCTCCTGTAATACCAGCTTCGAAGGGTGATCGGCCGAATTGAGCTCTGATGGAACCCAGAATGGGTCCCACTTGATGCCGTGCAGACTATTCACCTATTTCTTTCAAGGCTTTGTAAATAGCATCCAGCACTTCATGTATAAATTTTAGGATTCAGTAGGTACACCTGCAAAGATGCAAATGAATCCCCAGGAGCCCGAAATCTTAGTGTTACTTGCAGTTTTAAACAAGCTGGTACAGCATCCCTAATGGGAGTATTTGTTTTTTGAATTTGATTGAAAATACAGTCCAATAAAAACATGAACTTATCTAGTGTCATTTCTCGAATGATTAAATTATGCTTTTGAGTCTTCACTAGCTAGCCCTTCAATTAAAGTATTCGACACACCCAAATCACCTATACATGAAATCCATTTACAAATTCACCATCCATGCTTTCGCTTCTTTCTTTTTAATATATTCTGTAGTTCTAGACCAGTGGTTCCCAACCTTTTGTGGCCCATCTCCCCTTTCTGGAGGTTGACTAACACCTATCGCCCCATTTTCATTGTATGCCTAATCTTAATTTGAAATAAAGTGTAAATAATAAAGTAGTTTTATTATTTTAAAGGGTGACCTGGTGGTCTAGGGGTAAGGTGTCAGACTTCTATGTTGAGGCCCAGGTCCTATCCTTGGCCCCGGCACAGATTTAGCTGATTACCAAACCCTTCCTTCACCTCTGACAAGACATCTTGTGAATGTGGGGAATGCCAGGCCTCCCCCGTGGTTTGGATTCCACGTTAAACTGTAGGTCCTCCATTTCATCTCACAATCACCCTACCATTATGCATTAGCGTAAGTGCGTATAAACCGAACGGGTAGTAAGACGCGGTGCTAATAATATTATTTTAAACAAATTAAAATCGTATATAAAAACAACCAAAGCAGTTTTATCCGGTCACTCTTAAAATATAAAATAAAAAAAAATTAGTTAAAATTTGGAAAAATAAATGAAAGTTTGCTAACTTTGTTATTTTATTTTACCTTTTCAATTGCCTTGTGCTTGGTGGATTTCAGATAACCCTTAACTACCATGGTAAAAAAAAGTCATTTGCCATGATGGGGTCATGAGCAACCCCAATATTTTTTTGCTTGGGGAAAAAAAAACTTATCGATAAAAATACAAAAACTTTTATTTATTCTTCATATACATATTAGAAAGAATAGTACACCATCATTTGATTATTTTCTTTTATTTGACATAAAGATACTGTTATTTTTTCAAAAAAAGTCCCAAATGAAATATTTTATAACACAATTTACCAAAATGATCACAAAATCTTAATATAACACTATTTTATTAAACTCAACACAGTTCCAAGTTCCCAAATGGTGTTCCTGGCTACCTGCGAATTTTTTTTTAAATATTTGTTTACCTTTTGAAATTGGTGGGGGCAATTTTTAGCCATTTTTAGTAACAAAAATTGATATTTTGAAATTACTCAAATTAAACTCACCTCCCTATCAATCAGTGCAGTCATCACAGACGATCTCTTGGGTGCTATGATTCTTACACACTCCTCTGAAGCATTTGGAGCATGAGGTACCATGTTTATGGTCCCTGTTGCGTGGACAAATGTGGCACCTTCGTCTTTTTGGTGGGTTTTGTTGCTGGTCATCAGCAGGTCGAAATTCTCCTCCTGCGCCCAAGCTCTTTGAAATTATTGAACGCAGTTCTCGTGGTAGGGTTTTTACTGTAGACCGTCGAAGTAGGTGCTTTTTTATTAGGTCTCTTCCTAGTGAGACAAGGAACAGGCGACGGTGAGAATCATCAGTATGTTTGGCGGCTTGAAGAACAACATGTGCGTTAACTCCAGCAATATCCATTATTGCAAACCAGATGGCCATTGGCCATCTTCTAGTACGGCGACCAACTGAAAAGTTCGCACATTTTTGGTTCAAGACATCTACTCCAACTTTAGTGATATTGTAGAAGTGGATGACCTCGGGTTTTTTGTCATCACGATCCAGAATAGATTTTTCATGGTGCATAGAAGAAACAAGAACAACTGCCTATTCTTTTTTGACACGTAAGACAGGAGTGTTTTGTCTGCTGTAAAGGCAAAGTCTGTTGAGTGAAGTTTTCGGGTTTTATTAGGCAAGAAACGGGCAGGTATTTCTATTTTATTTTTTCTCATTGTTCCCACATATGTTAGTCCCTTTCGCTTCAGTTCATCAACAAGTTCTATCGAAGAAAAATAGTTGTCCCCTGTGACGTTACGGTTTGTTTGTGTAATTGGTTCAATCGGAGACAAAACCGAAAGTCGGCTTAAATAAATTTCTAGGATTTGGTACATCTAGTCCACAGTAAATTAATCCGTTTACAAAGTAGCTGGTTCTAGCATCAGACAAAATGAATATTTTTAAACCATATTTTGCTGGTTTACTTAGCATCTCGTCAACTGTGGCATACTCTCCACAAGAGTATTTAGATTGTGAATTCACAACAAATTCATTGAAAATTTCAGATATAGCTGCAAGTGGATCATTCTCTTTAAGTTGTTCTCTCGTTGTAGCATCATCAAACCACAAAGCATTCAGAAAAAACAAAAATCTGTTTTTGGTCATTGTGGCTCGGAATATGTCTCTACCTGTTCCATCTGTTTCAAACAATGAAGTCACATCTTCATGATTGGATTTGAACACACCGGCTAAATGCAGTAAACCAAAAAATGCTTCCAACTCAACCTCATCAGTGTGCTGAGTGTATTGGCAATCTAAATTTTGCTGCCCATAATTTGCTGCCATGTCAGTTATTTTTTCATTTGTATTTACAAGAATACACTGTATCATTTGTTTGTCTATAAAAAGTCGCCAAGCATCAATAGGTGTTTGTGGCTTGTTGATTCGAGCATCACCAATTATACCAGGAAGTTTGGTTACGAGATTATGGGAACGCACACGGCTTGTTGGTGGAGGATCCAAAGACCACTTAAATGGTGGAACATTATTCTTGATCATTTTCTTGGTTATGCGGCCAAGCAATACATGAGCAGAAACACGAGGCTGGGGCTCAGGCTGCCGTGGCGGAACATCGTCATTATCATCAGAGTCACCAGAACTATAAACATAATCTGAATCGTCAGCAGACATATCTGAATTTGTATCATGGTCACTTTCTTCTGGTGGTGCATCTGATGTCTCGGAAGCTGCATCGTTATCAGACAAAGCAGCATCTAAAAGTCTAATAATTTCTTCTGAATTATGTGCTAGGTTTCTTACGGCCATCTTACTTTGTAATATAAACAAATTATTCACTCAGCAACAACAAAAGCACACGCAGAAATATATTTTAGAATTTAAGAAATACAATTAACTTTTATGAAAGACAACTACGTTACAACCATGGCGGGGTCAAAAATGACCCCGATAAGCACTCAACCTTGAACGCACAAGGACACACAACAAACACAACTTTCCTCCTACACAGCCTGGCGGGCACTGGGATTACATGGAATTGCAGGGCGATAGCAACTTACCCTGCCGAGATATCTAGAAACTAAACTGCATGAGGTCTCATATGACCCCACCATGGTAGTTAAGAGTTAAAGCTTGAATATCCGGCTTTATGATTGTCAAGTTCAGACACAAGTCTCCTTTGAGGCAAAGGTCCAACTTATTTCTTTGTTTTGTGAGGAGCTGGACAACAGAACTAAATCATTTTTCAACAAAATATGTTGACGGGAACGAGATGAGAAGTGGTTCAGTTTTTCCCCACAGTTGTGGATAAGTGTCCATGAGCTTCACCCAGACTAACTCGTAACTGCTCTGCTCGAGAATTATTTTCGCCTCACAGTCATAATTCAGATCTAGAAACTGTCTGCAAAGAGTTATCAAGCTTATCCACAGCTTCAAACGAGAATGGATCTAGAACCCAATCCGGAATTTGTAACTTGGTCAAATCTTCAAATCTTGATTTCATGTCAATTTTTAACTAGTCAAGGTGATCAGTAAAAATTAGGATTTTGTCTTCTGGGAGCTCAGGAGTCTCGTTATCTGACACTAAACACTTTTTAAGGGTAGGAAACTGAATCAGCTCTTTACGGCCAATATTTACCTTGTGAATATCAAACTTGGCGATGAATGATGAAATAATTCCTTTGGCCTTGATAAGGTTCATCTTGTTTCCTTGAAGCCTTATATTGAATTCGTTAAATTTTCCGAAAATATCTGTAAGGTACGCAAGTTCCAACTTGCGTTGCTTCAAATTCTCACTTAAAATAGGATCAGACGTGTCGAGAAACTCAGTTACCGTGTCAAATAATTCGAAGAAGGGGCGCAAACAGTTTCCTTTGGAAAGCCACTTCAAGGCCGTATATAGAAGCAAGCGTTCGAATTCCTCATTTTCATGGCAAAGTTGTCGGAACAAACTGCCATTGAGGGAATTAGCTTTGATCTTGTTTACACCAGTAATAACCAGTTGTAGGGTTTCATGCAGGACACCACTCAATTTTTTCGCAGCTAAGTGTTGACGATGAATGACAGTGAATAGTGATGACCTCTTTTTTCTTCTTTCCTAAGGTGGGCTAGAAACCCAGCATGACGACCTGGCATGGTAGGAGCACCGTTTGTTGCGCAAGCGCTCACGTTTATTAGGGGAATCTCTTTTTCCTCAAAATAATCTTGCACCACTTTAAAAATCGACGATCCCTTCGTATTAGTGATCAAAGTTCTAGCAAACATTTCATCGTTAATGTCCCTAACCCTCGGCGCTGTTTTGAGTACCAGAAATTTGGGCATATGAAGCTGCAATGCTGTGGTAAGCCAACCTGTACGGATTGTGGACAGGAGGCTCACGAAACACCATGTGAGTCTCCTAAATACTGCGTCAATTGCAAGGGTCCGCATTCCGCCTGGTCTCTAGCCTGTCCAAAATTGAAGGTAGAGGAGAAAGTCCTGGAGATAGAATCCGAAAAGATCTCGTATGCCCAGGCACGCAAGGAATACGTAACTAGTCAGGCTCCGGTAATTCAAATTTCATATAGCTAGATTGTCAGTCATAACATAAACTGTCCTAACTTCCATAGCGCAGTTAATATTGCTAAGACGCCAAAGTGACCAGTGCCATTGGTCTCTTCTCGAGACATCTATAGTGATTCCGCGCCAACCTATGTGGTGCCTAAATTGTTAAACGAGACGAAACCACCACCAAGGATCCCCACCGAGCCCACTTCGGGGACCCCCACCCCCTTAACCCACCACGGCTAACACCCCCGGGGTACTAAAACACTAGCGGCCGTTGTTGGGCTACTCACACTCGCCTATGGGCCTCCGGAGGTTAAGGATGAGTCGTGGAACAGGTGAGGCCGCCAAGGTGAGTCCCACTGGTCCCTTGAGTAAGGACCAGGGAGGCACCACCTACAATACTACAAAGAACACGTAAAAGGCATTAACTAAGCCGTCACCCAAGGGTCCGACAACCCAGTCTCTCGGAGACAAACCGAAGCCTCTCCTGAAGCGGGAGGCCCAGGAGAAACTGGGAAATTCAAGAGGACCTATAAAAGGTCGTCAACCAATTTTTATTCTTAAAGGATAGTGACATGGATTGCAAGGATAACTAAATTTTTATATTAATAAAGTATGTCGCCACTACAATGGAATTGTAAGGGTTTATTTGCTCATGTATAGGAGATAAAAAAACTAATTTCTTCCCTGCATCCTCCCATCTTGTGCTTGCAGGAGATCCACTTCCGCCCAACTCATAACCCGATGCTTCGTGGGTGCGATGTATATCGTACCGACAAGCCATTCTTTGATCGGGCTAGCGAATGTGTGGCTATACTTGCTCGTAGCAATATATATACCATAAGTTTATAAATATTATATCTGATCTCCAAGTGATTGCTATCAGAGTCTCCCGCCCTTTGGAGGTAACAATATGCTGCATCTACCTCCCACCGGGTGAGCGTGTTCCTAAGAGGATTATAGAGGCTCTCTTTATACAACTTCCCGCCCCCTGTATCATCTTGGGGGATTTTAAAGCACATAACCTGGTGTAGGGTCTAATTTTACAGACGCCTCCGGGAGGATGGTAGAGGATATTCTTGTCTCGGGAAACCTGGTGTTAATGAACACCGAGACCCAGACACACTTATCTACCTTTAATGGTGTATCCTCTGCCATCGACCTAACCTTATGTAGTCCCGGGATCGCTGCCCACTTCCTTTGGGAGGTTCACTCGGACCTATGCGGCAGTCATTATCCTGTTCCGCTCTCACCACTTCAAGATCCTCCCAGTACAGCGCGGATACCCCAATGGGTGCTAAAACGTGCTGACTGGGATAGATCCCGTGAGCTCGACGTATTTTGTGAATCCCAACATCCTGACGTCTATGTTAAGGCTGGGCATTTTACTTCGACGGTCATCGCGGTGGCGAGTGCTTCCATCCCTAAATCCGAGCCACCGTCCTGTTCCTTGGTGGAATGAGGAGTGTCGGTTGGCTATTTCTGATCGTCTTTCATCGACATCCCACTTTGGATAATCTGGAGTAATTTCGGATTTTACGCGCTCGAGCTCGCCGTGTTATTCGAGAAAGCAAAAGAAAGTCTTGGAGATAGTTGTAGGAGTGGTAATTGTAAGGGTAGAAATAAACTAAGGTTTGTGACAATATATGTAAATTAAGCAGTAGTAAAAATTCTATTAAGAGTATACCTTCCCTAATGTCTAACCATTCGCTTGTCTTCTCCCCTGTGGATGTTGTCAATGTATTGGGCTTGATGTTCGCCGCTATTTTTAGCACTGCGAGCTACTCTAACGAGTTCGCAGTGCATAAACGGAACACCGAGCGCCTTACTATTGATTTTGGACTAAGTCGGGAGGAGGACTATAACTCCCACTTTACTAAAGAACTTATCAATGCCCTGTCCCAGGCGGGCAACACAGCTTCTGGACCGGATAATATCCATTACGAGATGTTGCGCCAACTGCCCCTGCCGGACGGGCGTTCCTCTTAGACCACTAAAATTGTATTTGGGAATCTCATCAGTTCCCAACACTGTGGAGTCGAGCAACCGTTATTCCTATATATAAAAGTAGCAAGGATAAATTAGACCCAACTAGTTATAGACCTATATATAGCATTAACTAGTTGTGTATGCAAAATATTAGAAAAAATGATCAATAAAATATTTATATGGTATTTAGAATTCCGCAATCTACTATCCGATATGCAATGTGGCTTTCGTCGTAACCGATCCACGGTGGATCACCTTGTTCGCCTTGAGACAGTAGTTCGTGACGCCTTCCTTCATAAACAACATCTCTTGGCAGTCTTCTTTGATTTTAGAAGGCTTATGACAACACCTGGCTGTACGGCATTTTAAAAACCCCATTTAATCGGCGGATCTGGGGGAACCTTCCTATTTTTATGTCTAATTTTATGTCAGATAGACACTCCCGGGTAAGGTTAAACACCTTATCCGATGATTTTATTCAAGAAAATGAGGTCCCTCAGGGTAGTATTTTAAGCTGTACGTTGTTCACTAGTGCGATAAATAGCATTGTTAGACAACGTGCGCTTACCTGTTCGTTCATGCCCTTTCGTGGAAGACTACGCAATTTATTGCAGTTCATCGAGTCTCCAGAGGGCTGAACGGCAGATACAATTAGCTGTCAACAATCTGTGGATGTGGGCATCGCGTAGTGGCTTTACCTTCTCAGCGGCCAAGACGACGGTCGTTCACTTCCATAGATTACGCGGAATACAGCCAGCCCCCAGTATTTTAATGAATAACGTTGCTTTAACAGTCTCTTAGAGCGTAAGGTTCCTGGGACTCTTATTTGATTTTAAACTAACTTCGACCCCCCACATCAAAGACCTGAAAGTGAAGTGTATCAAAGCATTGAATTTGTTCAATGTGTTTAGCGGTCGGTCTTGGGGTGCTGATAGGGAAACCTTGATGCTCCTCTATAGGGCCTTGGTAAGATCTAAACTAAATTACGGCAGTTTTGTTTATGGGTCAGCTAGACCCTCGGCGTTAAAGATGCTCGATAGTGTCCACCATTCTGGCATACGACTGGCCAATGGTGCCTTTCGTACCAGTCCAGTCATAAGCATCTGTGCCGACGCCGGTGAGCCTCCTCTCTCTTACCGGCGGTCCTATCTTCTGGTATCTTACGTGTCGAAACTGCACTGCTTACCGGAGCATGTTGCCTACCGTCCTGTGTTTCAGCCTTCTAACCGTGTCTTTTATGAAACCAAATGGTGTAGTACATAGATGGTTGGGTTCAGGATGCTATCGCTTTTTGACACCTGTGGGATAGTCCTGCCAAATACTATCCCCAGGTCGAGTTTCTCCCTGGAAGATACACCTACCTTAATGCCATTTTTAACTTTCCAAGTTCCCTAAAGTGACCACCCATACTTTGTATACGAGAGAACCTTAGATGAGCTCCTCGCAACCCGCTTTCGGGGCTTTAAACGCATTTATACGGATGGCTAAAAATGCAGGGCCTCTGTGGGATCCACCTTTGTTGTGGAAGGATCCGATTTTAAATTTGCTTTACCTGGTGAATCCAGTGTTTTTACGGCTAAATTATATCCAATTTTTAAATCTTTATGTTTATTTTATCGTAAGTGTCACAGTTCTGTTCTCATCTGCACCGATTCCACGTGTTCTCTGGTGGCATTGTCCACACTCTACTCCTAGAATCCCCTCGTGCAGATGGCACATGAAGAGTTTTTAAAAATTGATTCATTAAGAACCCGGCTCGCCTTTTGCTAGATACCTGGCCACGCCGGTCTTTCAAGAAATGAACTGGCGGACCAGCACGCCTGAGGCGAGTCTAGGTGTCATGTTTTCAGATCTAAAGGGTTATGTTCGGCGTGGGGTCTTACGCACCTGGCACGAACAGTGGGTTTCGACCCCTGCTCAGAACAAGCTGCGGTTCATCAGGGACGGTGTGTCGCGGTGGCCCTCTTCTATACGAAAGTCTAGAAGAGAGAAGGTAATCGTGACAACCTCCGCATCCGACACTCATCATTGACCCATCCATGGGTTTTTATTGAAGGGACCAACCTCCAGTGTGAGAGTTTTGCGATGCTCCTCTTAGTTTGTATCACATTTTGGTGGAGATTCGTAAATATGCCTCCATCCGCTTGGCTCTTGATTTTAAAGGTGACCTACGTTTTTTGTAACTCAATAGCGTGGGTGGAGTTATTTGTTTACTTTGTTTTATACGCCAGTCGGATCTTTTTAATGCCATTTGAGTCAATTTTATAAAGCGACTCAATTGGATTTTATCTCATATTGAAACCTTTTTAACGATTTTAGTACATATTAACATGTTTGTTTTGTCTTTTTACTCACATTGTTTTAATATGTTTGGTTTGTCTTTTTATCGGAGTGATACACATGTGGTTTTTTTTAGCAAGTGTATCACTCATTTGTACTAAGATCCCATATAGCACTCCTATGGAGTGTCTAAGATGGATATTTTATTATAGTGTTAACTAATATTTTATATTTATATCATTTATTGTTTTGTATATTGTGTATTCACTTGTTTATTCTGCAGGTGAATTACTATGTCTCCCCTATGGGGATTTTACCATGTTTTTAATATCGTTCAAGGCCCTAATGTGTCGATGGGGCTTTAAACCCGAATATTATTATTAATAATAATAATAATCTAAACGAAAATTGCAAATGAAATATTCAACATACCGGCCCCCTTGAACAGAACAGTTGGTTCAATCAAATGCAGAGATGGAAAGGGAGAATTAACAAGAAAAAAAATATTAGAAAAAGAAAACAAGGACAAGCATTAGTTTAGAGGTAATGGGAAGACCTTAACTGCAGGTCTTGAGTGGTCCATTCAAGATACACCACAGCGTGTAACATTAATATAACGGGCTCCTCGTTTGGACGCCAATTGTAACGTCATTAATTAGCTCGTTCCACTTTGTGCGCCTATTGCTATCTTACATTAGGCTTCACTTTTTGTGATATAAATAAATAACGTCAGATAAAGTTGATGTTAGTTTATTCAATGAGAGTTATTGATAAATTTGATAGAAAAATTATCATGTTTTACGAGCGCGAGCACACGTATGTTGTCCTTGACAATGTCTGACATTACAGTGGCTCTGAGATTGCACCACTCGTTTGGTTTATCTCAGTCCAATAGAACTTACTAGAATGTTTAAGAACCGGCAACTTCCTCAAATTAAACATCTACATTATTCTGCTATCATCTACATAGCAGACACAAAAGGATGGCCAACCGCCATCGCAGCTGCAGGGGGAGATGCTTCACCGGCCATTTATCCTCCGGGATTCATTCCACCAGCTCCAGCTCCAGTAATCCCACGGCTGTGAAACTACTGGACCAGAGGTGAAACAAGCTCCGGAGGACCACAACGGCGAGGAAGAAGCCGGCGGTGATAGCTGATGTTGTAAGGAGGAATCCTATGTTAATAACACATGTTAAAATGTCCACATGTATTTTATTAACTATGTAACTTGTATCTGAAAATAAAGTCTCCGGGGTCTCCTCTCGCCTGGCTGCCTCCTGCCATCCCTTAAGTTCCGCGCAGGCTCGTTTCTCTAGACCCTTTAAAAGCGGAGACTGGAGGGATGTTCGGGACATTCAGCAGCGGGAGGAGGTGTGTCCTCCCCCTCTCCGTACAGACTGAGCTCCCGAGGCCGTTAGGCTGTTGCCCGACTCAGAGCTACCAACTTGACAGTTACGCCAAGCTAGGATGTCTGCGAAAGGGCTGATTTATTGTTTGAGTACC